>JACEGR010004324.1:0-89055 GCA_014170235.1 Listronotus bonariensis
AAGACTGGATATAAACGTTATTTTATTAAACATTTGTTGCTGTTATTACAGAATTGCTAATAAGACGTTATAAGACTTAATTTTTAAAAGAAAAAATGCCCCAATGTCATCTCTTGTATGGTTTAGGATTATGCAGTTTAACGGATTTTTTTTCTGGAAAACTAAGCTACTGAAAAATATGAAAACACAAAAAGTTGTATTTTTAGGTGCTTCATCCGAAAAAAAATATATAAAAGTTACAAAAAGTCAGTGGCGTACATTTTTTTCACGCCGCCATTGGTCTCGCAAAATAACCAGTATCCAGTATAGTCCCTCCTCTTGCAGTTCCCAACAGAGAAACTCGTGGTGCTGCGCGTATGCATCCCTATACAGTTCAATTGGATAGGCCACGAACTTCCCATTTCGTTCGTTCTTTTATCCCTAGAGTTTCTAGACTGTGGAACCTGCTGCCAGCGAAGGTCTTTCCTTCCCCCAAATCTTCAAGTTTTTAAGTCCCGTGTTAACAAACTTCTCTTACCCTGCTTAAGACACCCACGGTACGTTAGTATTTAGGCTTTCAGCCTTCGTGGATTGTACAAAGATAAAAAAAATAGTTTAGGGCTAAATTAACTTCTTGTTTTAACAAATATCACAGTCCAATGTAATTAAAAGCGGATAGGGCTAGGGCTTAAACTATTATTAAAAACAATTTTTTTAATTTAACACCCTGTAACTTAGAAACAGAACATTTTAAAATCTATGTTTATATGAACTTTTCTTCATAAAATTGGCTCAGAAATATGCCCCCAGATTTTCATACCGCAAATAGGAAACCTGTATATAAAAAACGAAGATTTTTTTTCCTAACCAGCACCAACATATTATGATGATTACCGCAATTTACTTTTTTTTCAAGACGCTTTCGCTTGCTGTAATATTTAGAATTTCTTAATAAAAACTGTACGCAATATTTCTTATATGCTATATATTTTAATGTACCATTCATTTCAACAAATACATTTTGACGGTGTTGTCAAAAATAATAAAAATGTATCATTTTATGCATGAATTGATCATACCTTCCCTCACCCCTTAAAGCATAATATTTGCTTCTTTTGCGCATGTGTACAAACTAGTAGCTATTACTATACTTACCGTAACAATTTCTAACATCTCCTGTCTGGAAATATATCCATTTCCATCTAAATCGTACATGGAAAAAGCCCACTTAAGTTTTTGCTCTAATTTTCCTCTGGATGTTACCGACAGAGCGCATAGGAACTCCCGAAAGTCAATGGTTCCATCACCATTGGCATCAAAAGTTCTAAAAATATACAAACGATTATCTTTCCACCTTTTTTAAATTATATAATGTCTTTTTAATCTCTATTATTAAAAAATAGAAAAAAAACAAAAATATTTTTAAACAATGATTTTTACCTAAAAACATGTTCAGCAAACTTGCTGGCATCTCCATAAGGAAAAAAGTTTCCATATATTTTCTTGAATTCGTCCACTGAGAGGTGGCCGCTTGGACAGTCTTTTAAAAATCCTTTATACCATTCCTGAATTTCAGCATCTGGACAAAAAAAAACTTTATACTTTTTTTAAGGACAGTGATAGAAAGATCGATTTTGAAGTAAATTCTGGGCAACGTTTTCAAATGATTTATTTAAATATTATGCCAACCAACTTTATTTTCCATTATTTTATTTAATTATTTTCTAAATTGAAGCCCCTGAGCAAATGTCAAAGTCAGGAATCCCACTAACATTTGAATTGTTGGAAAGTTTGAGGACTTTAGTACGACAACATTAACCAAAATTTAAGGCAAAAAATGACAGATATAAAAGTCAAACTAAAAGCTGGGCGGCATTTTGAAAAAAAATTAAATGAAAAAGGTAGTTTTGTTGCTCATTATTTTAAAGCTCCTACCATAAAATGCCGGTACTTTAAAAACTACTTAAATATCTGATTTGGATGGCCATATTTCCAGAACTAATAAAGTTTGATATACCTAATGTGGTATTTTCTTAGGTTATCTTTTTAATGGTAATATAATATACAGGGTGCGTCATTAAAAAAACTGTATTCTTTGTTCCTACCCTGTATACTATGCATATTATTACCAAAATTACCAATAAATAAATCCATGAAAAAGCTTTCAGAAAATATGACATTAAGTATATTGAACTTTTTAGATTTGAAAATATGGCCATTTAGATGAGGTATTCAGGTAATTTTCAAAGTACCGCCATTTTATAGTAGGTGAAGGTATTAACTTTATATTTTGGGGTTTTAAAGTAGTCGTCAGGAGCTTTAAAATGATGTTCTACAAGAGCCCCCTATAAATTTTTCTTTTAAAGGCCGCCCAGCTTCCAGTTTGACATTTATATCTGTCATTTCTTGTTAAAATTTGGTTTATGTTGCCTTACTAAAGTCCTTAAATTTCTCATGAAAAAATGCCAAACAATTTAAAAGTAAGGAGGGGGGTCTTGAATTTAGACAAGCACTGTAAATATTTTGAGATTACTGCAGAGGTAATTGCTAAAAAAGTTTTTATTAGTTTTAAGGAAAAAAATCCACGTTATTTTGTGGTCACTGTATATTATTGGCAATAATTTTGATAAAAGAACTTTGTACGACACTGAGTATAAAAAATAATTTATTTAATTTAAACTAAAAGTTGGTGACACTGGAATATTTGTACTCAATAAAACTTTGATAAGTTTAGAATACGTGTATACGTAAGTTGGCGTCATATGGAAAACTTTTTTATTATTAATTTTACTAATAAAAGTTATTCCTTATAAAAAAATCTGCATGTTTAAAATCTAAAATACAATAAATAAAAATATTAATACCTGATGATAACATTCTAGGTTTTAGACCATGAGGAACTTTTATAAACAATAACTTTTTTCATAAAATCAATAATCAAAAAGTTTCTTATATGACGCCAACTTACGTAGACACACTGTATATTATTATATTGGTATTGGACTAGAGAGAAACACTTTGGTTAAGAAAATTTTAATTTTGGAATTTGGGAAAAAAGATTATTTTTTGGCTTGCTCCTAAAGAGAAAATCTAAGTTTTGAAAATATATATATTTTTTGCAAAAGTATCTGTAGTTTTCAAAAAACTTTAGTAAGTTGACATTTTTAAACTCTACAATTTTTTATGCAAGACTTTTAGATGGCTTTAATTATAAAAAAGCAGATATTTTTGCGAAATTTGCGAATAAACGAATAAAATTTGATCAAATTCATAAAAAAACACAAATAGAGGATTCGCTTTTAAAACTTAAATTTTCTCTGGGGGCAACCAAAATCGGATTTTTTTCAAATTCAAAAATCAAAATTGTCTTTATAAAAGTGTTCCTCTTTAGACAAATAGCTCCGGTATATATTTGGAGTGAGTCTGTCTCACATCTCAGTTTTTAGATAAAAACCTTTGAAAATCCTGGATTCAATTCACCTATAGAGGCGAATGAAAATTATATTTTTATTTCTAGAAAAAGCAGTGGTGTAACACAATTTTTGTAAAAAATATTTGGTTTAAATATCGCTCTCTTCTTTATAAAAGCACTTAAGGAATTAGACGCTTAATCATCAGCATTTAAGTTAAAAACACCCTGATTGGGAAGTTAGTTTTTTTAAACCAGATATCTTAAAAACTGCTTCTTAAATAAACTTTTAACACATATATACCTTTTTAGGCGAAAAATGTCGATGAATAATAATTTCGAAAATCCAAATAAAAGTTAAATATAGACTGACACAAAAAGATGTTCCAAAATATTTCTTAATTACCTGAAAACTCAGTATTTTGCTTCAGATCTTCTAATACTTCCGGTTTCAGTTTACTATTCTGTTTACCCATGACTAGATTTCTTCTACTTCTCGGGAGCACCTTGTATATCGCCTAAACACCTAAGCTAGCGTAGCCTGGACATTTTTCGAGTATTATTTTGCTAATTTCAAAATGGCTCCTGTAGAGTGATCACCGAAATTGAGTATTTTTGGCTACAACTACAAACAAAATAATGGATAAATAGTGTTCATGGATTTTCGAGGTATTAAGTTTCTAAAGAAGTGAAAAGTGTTATGGGCCTAAATGTGTATTATGGGAAAAAAGATGAGCAATTTGCTTTTATGAGTAAACTATGTAAATTATTCGGTAAATTTAGTTATGCAAACAGCAATATTATTATTTACCCTATAAAGATAAAACGACCTTTTATAAACAGGGTCATTTAATAAGCAATGAATCTAAATGAGGCCATACCGGGTGTTTCTTCCCCTTATAACTTTTCTACTTTTTAAGATAAAAAATAAAATTTAATCTAATCTATTCACTTGTTTTCTATGACTTGGTTTAACCGAACCTCTTTGGAGGTATTCCTTTTGAAGAGTCTACGACGAATATACATACCGCCATATATGGAAGCGGCGCTTTAACCCATCCTGTCAATGTCCAATGTTTCGGGTGTCAGACTGGTCAAACGCGCCACTGTTTTTGTCGGACAAGTTTACCACAATGTTTTATATGCAATTTTAAAACATTGTGTTACAGTCACGAAACCCACCTAGTCCAATACCCAAAACATGTGTTTGAGCCTTATAGTTTCATGACTGTAGCAACCCCTACCATCTTTGGTAAAATGATTAAAAATTGCATGTAAAACATTGTGGTAAACTTGTCCGGCAAAAAGTGACGCGTTCGCCCAGTCCAACACTCTAAACAATTGACATTGACAGGCTGGGCTCTTTAAAGGAACACCCCTAAAAGTGTTTTTATCACAAAGTCCATTTTAATCCTGGCCCAGGGACTAAATGCACTGTATAATTAAAAAAAAAGTCCCAACTTTAATTTTATCAAATGTAGACACCTGCGCGGTAACTCTGTAAAATACACATTAAGGCTTGTCAAACTATACTGGCTATTTAATAGAAAGATGTCATCTATCATTAAAAATTACTTGCTTTTTATACTGGTAAAGATATAAAAAATGATTTTGTAATGTTGTAATGAAAGAAATCTTTTAAAATACCCAATATTTAGTTTCCTGTGATAATAAAAATTATAAATCAAGTAAAAAGATTAAGAAAAACAAAAACAAAGCTAATTAATTTGGTTAAAAAAAATGAAAGACATGTAGCTTTCACTACTGTACGTACAACAAAATATCTATTAAACAACCTGTATACTATAAGGTTACGGCTACGATACCAAGCGTCAGCGGCCGGCGAAGAGCGGAAAGTGTGAAAGCGCTGCCTTTGATCATTATGGTAGCATAAAAGAATTTGTATTTTTAAATCAAGCGGCTGAAATATACCTGAGATGCAGCTCGAAACTAATAAATATTATTCGCAGAAAGTTGAAGAATGTAGGGTAGGGCGGGGCTAGTTGAGCCTAGAGGTAAGTTGGGCAATCAAAATATCTCAAAAACTATCGACCGCACACAAAAGCATTAAATAGCGCAAAGAAGGGGTTGCGCGAGGGGAACTGTGCAACCACTAGTGGTGACGCGGCGATCGAGAAAAGTATCCGTGCGCATTGTTTATTTTGTGATTAAAAAGTAAAATAATTGCAAGCCGAAAATTTTTATCTGTAATAGTTAAATGTATTCCGTTCTCAATCAGGTAAGTGTTAATCTTAAGTAAATTTATTGCAGTTTTAATATGTATAATGATTTTGAATACAATTCTAACCGGTTTTTTAATAAATTCACTTTTTCTTTAAAATTTCAGGTTGGGGTTAGTTGAGCTACAGTTGCCCAACTAACCCCACGGTTTTAAGTATAAAATGTTTTATTTTTTTATTTTTTAGGATACGGACTTATAACAGTAAAACACTAAAGTCTTCTCAAGATTTAAAAGAGGCTGCAACCCGAACTTTATACAAGCAACAAAGAAAACGAGCTGACCTATCTAACTTATAAATTTTCTCTGGAAATAGTTCGACCATACCCAAAGGCTGGTCCAAAAAAGCTGCAATTTTAACAGATACAGAAGGCATTACAAGAGAAGCAAAATAAAACTGCTTAAAAAGTTTAAAAAACGAAGATGAATTGATAGATATTAAATCCAATAGTTAAGCTAAGCTAGGTACGTTGCTGTTTTATTAATAAGATTTGTTGTCTTGTCACTATAAGATTATAAATATAAAATGCAAATTGTCAAAATGTATTTTTATTGTAAACGTATCTAACATTCAAGCCATGATTTGACTATACTTTCTAAGTGCTCCACTAGCCCCATACCCTTGCTCAACTTACCCCACCTATGGGGTACGTTGGGCATACTTGATTATCTACATTAAAATAGATGTAGCTTCTAAATTCGACTTATTAGAAAGAAACTACTATGGACACTATTAATAAGAAATAAATTGCTAATCCATCAGTATGCGTTATAGGCCATTAAGACTTATTTTTGAAGAGCTATAACCGATCAAGTGAAAAATTGCTCAACTAGCCCCGCCCTACCCTATATAAAATAGTTTCAAGACGCTGTTTACCACAAAATATTTTAGCCAGTACCGGCTACCAGTACAGAGATTTGTTACTTTCCGCTCGACGCTTAATCTTGTTATCGTGGCCGAGACCTAAGTTTTTCTGATTAGAGGTCCTACATAAAAAAGAAAACACAATCCTTCCAAATATTTGACATTTTTAATTATCATATTTGTAAGTGATAAAAACTTCTTGGAGTAATTAAGTACCATCAAATAGATTTAATAATAATGATCCTGATAAATAACAATATTCTTTAAAACTATGATATAATACTATAATATGTATAGTTTATTTTTATAATATGCTACATAAACATATCAACAGCATAAAAGAATGCGTCAAAATGTGCATGGTTTTCGTCTCTCCCTGTACGTAAGTTATTTAAGACAAGTGGTATAGATCTAATAGAGAGAACGTTCAGAATAGATACAGAGTGTTCCATAATTACTAGTTGTAAAATAAAAATCAGTTGATTTAAAGAAGCATAACGAATTTTGAAATGATATTTAATACAGGGTGGTACAAAATACCCTTTTTGGAGTTCCCATCTTTATTTGCGGGATAGTTATACATTACGGTACCATTTTAGAGTACAGGAGGTACAGCTGGGACCAGATTTTATTCATTCTGAAAGGATTGCCGCAAAGTATCTAATGTAAACAAACCCTTTTGTAAACAATGATTTATTGCATCAATAAATAATACACCCGAGGAGTTTATAATTCTTTACGACACGGGTCAGCTTTTATAGCAGGGCAGAGACGAAATAAGATGATGTTTTCTAAGTACGTGATACGTGTTTTGGCAATGTTTTTTTATCTAAAAATATGTAATCAGGCTCTGTCAGAGGCTATGTGCTTTCAAAAGGTTGGTTTACTTTATCACTTTTTGTGTATTGCTTTCAGAATGAATTATAGGTGGTTCAGACTTTACTACATGGTACACTCTGTATCTATAATCTCAGCTTTTCGCATTCACATTATATAAAACTTAACAAAAACCAAAAAAAAAAATAAATAGATGTCTTACAAGCTACAGGGTGTTTTTGGAAATATTTGCCCTAAAAACAGCATTACACATTGCATTTATGTGAATCTAACTTTAAAGACACCCTGTACGTTTGGTACAATACTAGTATTTTTGCTTAGCTTAGTATAGAGCGAGTTATCTTACCAGGATTATGCAAAAATTGACTTTTTGGTGCATATAGAGTATTTATGTACTTTTCTTTGTATATACAAGACAACAAAAATGTACCTTGCATCCAATGATATTTTTGTTTTTACAACTAACATAATACACACCCTGTATAAAAAGAACAATGCCTGTAAATTGACTGTAATATACAGGGTGATTTAATAGTCGATCGCGAAAATTAAGGCGTTGATTTTACACGTTAAAATAATTGTACAGCTTGGGATACAATAAAACCAGAAAACTTTTTGGATTTACTGTGCAGGGCCGCACTATATCTGATGAAAAAGATGTACATTCTTTTGTACTTATAAGTTACCATCACGTATAAATTGCCATTATTACCGGTCATTTTTGACCACCTCCAAATAATACATTATCATAAAATAAAATAATAAAATTGATCCAAAAGTCTTACAGAGTTTTCAGGAAATAATTTATTATTCGCCATAAAGAAATTAAATACGGTTCTGTCACGGCTAATACTTTTATGGCTTTATTGCATGTCATTATCCCATCTCAAGTCAAGTCACTTTCTTAGATCTTGAATAGAACTATACCAGGTAAGTAGGTATCAACGTGTACACTTGTATAAAAATATTTAGAAATTTACATAACTTAGGCCGGGTTTATAAATAAAAACCTAATTTTAGTTTTAGTATTATAGTACGAGATCCCACTGCAAAATTGCTACATTCATAATTTACAGAATTCAATCTACATTTTTACATACGTTTAGGAATAGGAGAATATATTGACGATAGGGTGCCAGTCAAAAAGTGGCCGCAAGTAAATTAAATTAAATAGATAAAAATTAATTTTTGGAGCAAAATTTCGTTCCCTTGTTTTTTAAATAAAACCTCATCCACATCATAGGAATGTATGTAAAGAATTCGAAAATCCATGGCTGCCTATGAAAAAATGGCCGCAAGTACTGGGCAGCCAGGTATAAACAGGTAATATTTTGGTGCATGTATTACGTTTATAACACACGCATGTTTCGTATATCAATTAAAGATCTTTTTTTAATATGATTATGTATGGCTGCCCATGAAAAAATGACCGCAAAACATGATTTACGAGGAGAAAATGTTGATTTTGTATACAGGGTACTCAAAAACTTAAAAAACATGATTTTTCTTTAAGAGTAAACTACCTTTATTTTGCATTTTCAAGCAAAATTTCATTTAGAAAATGTATTTATAATAACATTTTAAATGACATATTAATTATAGAGGGGTATCAAAAAGTTTCATAAAACTGATTTTGGAGTCATCCAAAAATTAATAATTAAATTAAATTAAATTTTTATAACAAAATGACCTTAAAAAGTCTCATAATTTCGTTTTCAAACACCTGCATCCTCCAAATGGCTACACAATACAATTTTCAGCTGTAAACAAATATGATCAAGGTGTTTTCGCCAAATTATGAAGTTCAATAAAATTTTGTTTTATTATTTTTATTGATTGCAAACTTTATTCTATACATTGTTTTTACATTTTGCTTAAAAATGAAAAACAAAGGTAGTTTAGCCTTATAGAAAAATCATGTGTTTTAGGTTTTTGTGAACCCTGTACAGGGTGTCCGGAATTCGTTGCAATTGGTTCCTGTATACAAAATCAACATTTTGTCCACGTGAATCATATTTTTTTACAAGTAAAAATTTTTATAAGAATAACTTTTTCGTCTAAGAAGTGGCGTTGCGCTGCCATTTTTTATAGGCAGCCATACATCATCATATTAAAAAAAAAAACAAAAACATCTTTAATTTGATAGAATAGAAAGAAAGAAGAAACATGCGTGTATGTTATGAACATAATACATGCACCAAAATATTACCTGTTTATACCTGACTGCCCAGTACTTGCGGCCATTTTTTCATAGGCAGCCATGGATTTTTGAATTCTTTACATACATTCCTATGATGTGGATGAGGTTTTATTTAAAAAACAAGTGAACGAAATTCTGCTCCAAAAATTTTTTTTTTATTTAATTAAAATTACTGGCGGCCACTTTTCGATTGGCACCCTAGTGTCAATATATTCTCCTCTTGCTAAACGTATGTAAAAATGTAGATTTAATTCTGTACATTATGAACGTAGTTATTTTGCAGTGGGATCTTAGACTATTAGCCCTAGTCACAAGATTTAAGAACATACATTTAAATTGAAGTGTTTATAAATCAAATTTAATTTTCTGGTCTTAAGAAACGACCTTGAAATTCTCTAATATCCAAAACTTAAGGATAAAATAGGAAAAATATTAATTACTTATGTGCCATAAAAAGGTTTAAACCGGTAACTCCTTTTATTCAAGTTTTACTACTTATTTTTTGTTAAATGTAGTTAATAACTGCCACCAAAAATTTCTAAATTTAGGTTAGGTTAATACTATTACTAATACTAAAATTAAATTCTGATTTATAAACTCGGCCTTTTAAAAAAATATTTAAAAAACGGCAGCGAATCGCCTTTTAGCTCATTTAACGTGCTACGGCATCCCTTAAGTAAATTTACGAAAATTGTGTTTACACAACTTTTGTAAAGGTCAATTGTAATTTCGTGACATCTAGCTGTTGCTAAAAATAATCAACGACGTTTCTTGTTGTAAATTCACAAAACATTTTTTAGTGTACTTTGATGTTGTTTTTGTGTTCCAAATCAACATTAAAAAAAAAGTTGTTCCGTATCTAGAGTCATCGCCTTAAGTTTCGTGTTCGATTTTGAAACACCCTGTAAAATATGTAAAAAATAATAAGATATTTACGAACCTAACAAACAAGAACACATCAACATGTGTGTAATTGGTTAAATGACTCTTTTTTATTTTGAAACTTTAAATATGCGCGTTTTGTGTAATATGGTTACATTTTATACAGGGTGGCATACAATGGATTAAAACTTACAGACTAGAACATTTACGACATATAATAGCATTAAATACATACATTTTGTAAATACTATTCATAATAGAGCGTGTGCAAGTAGAAAAATATGGACAGAAGTCGAAAATAACTAAAAATAAAAACGCTAAAAGATTAGTTATAAGAGTATTAGTTAATGATGTGCCTCTGTGTAAATTTAAACTTATTTTTATTTTAATGGATGATGTCACTTATCACATCTTAGTTACCTTGTTAACTACAAGTATTCTTTAAAACTAAAATAATCTAAATTTATTATTACAATATATTATTTACAATCACAAAAAGCCTTTTTTAATACAGGGTGTTTAGAAATAAGATGCTGATCTTTAAGTATGCGAATCCTTAGAAGTACGTAAGCATTCATATCCTTAAGGACTACCATCTTATTTTAACGCACTCTGTATATTCCTTAAACAACAAAATTTTGAATATGGCGGAATGTACATTATTGTAGGCAACCAGGCATATGAAACCTCAGCTTTAAAAAGCTCTGTAGTAGCGACCAAAGCCCTCAAAAAGTAACTAAAATAAAATTTATTCTATTCTGAATTTAGTGACTTTTTATCGATATGTTGGGAACAACGTTACCTAATCATTAGTCAAATAATTATATTTTTTTAATGTCAATAAATCACAACATCTTAGAAAATTAAATTAAAATTCTAAAAATACAAAATATAAAACTAACAAGTTAAAAGAGTCGGTAATATTGGAAAATATCCTCGTGACAATGTTGCCAATAGTTTATTTGTCACTAGTTAAAAAATAAAGTTACTATATATTACTGCATGAATACCGGTTGTTTTATTTTATAGAGTTAGTTAAAAGAGTAGTAATTCTAGTTATTAATGAAGTCTGTGGTAACGACCAGGTATCAGCGTAAAATGAAGAATGGACAAAAATAGTTTTTTGCTGTTTGGGCCATTTTTTATACAAACCTTGGATTAGATTAGCCTGGAGGTATATCCTCTATTACTGCAACCTGCTATCCAAGCAGGACTTTTTATTCGGACTCCGCAAGCTTAAAACTGGCTTCTTAGTAAATCTTGCCGCTTTTAGATTTTCCTTCACCCAGCCTTGCAACAAAGAGCTTTACAGTAGCACTATACGTGTTCTGCGGTTTCTTCTTCCTCCTGGCAAAACCTGCATAGGTTTTCTTCTACCAGGCAGGCCCATGGTGTTTATTTAGTCTGCAACGACCTGTTAGTTGACCCACTATTATCTTACCGCTTTCCGGTTGTGATTTAGAAGGTATTTCGTAAATTCTGGCGAGTAAGCCTTAATGAATATTTTTGTTTGACGCTGTCTTAATGTTTCTATCCACCATTCTTGGGATTCCCTCATGATCCATGATCTAATAGATGACCTTACTTGGCATGATGGAATACCACGGTAGGGCACAGGACCTACCATTGTTCTTCCAGCTCCCCCCATCCCCTTGACAATTTATCAGCTTCCTCATTGCCTTCGTTGCTTTCCTTTCCTGGTACCCAGGCAATAGTAAGCTTGTTGGACGCACCCACCTCTTCCAGGGCAGGTTCTGCACCACCTTAGAGCTGATATAGCATAAACTTATTGCCCTAATGGCTGCCTGGCTGTCCGAATAAATAACTAGGGTTAAATCCACATACCTTCTTTTGATGACTTCCTTAGTACATTGTTCTATGGCTACAATTTCGGCCTGGAAAACAGTGGGGTGTTTTCCGAGACCCAAATTTATTTTCATTCTTGGTTTGTCCACATATATACCTGCTTTAACTCCTTGGTCTGTTTTGGAAAGGCCTGCCACCCAGTCTTTTCTGTACGGTATAAATTGTTGGAAAACCTTTGTTTACCCATTAGCACAAACCTTGGTTTACTAACAAAAATGCGTGAGTTATTCACAATTAAGATTAAGAAACACACACTTTTGCAACATGGTCAGCTAATAAAAATTGATATCTAAATCCAAAATAGGGAAACATATTTACAGAAATTACCCGATTTTTGGTTTGTGTCTCGGATGACATCAAGCACTTTCAAAAACAAGGTTTTAAATAACAGAAAAAATAATTGTCTAACAACTTAAATTAAACAAAGAATAAATAACAATCAGTGTTCCAAGTAATTTTATAAAAAGCCACAAAATATGGGTTCTTGATTCTTTAGGCTTGAACTGCTAACGCAATAATACCGAATTTGTACAATTTTACTTCTTTGCATTAAATCTTTAACGGAATTTATAACAGATCCAGGTTTAACAAATTAAGCCTATTTGGTTGATTTTTTATAATACTAACCTTGGTTTATAAACTGAAATGTTGAGATATAATAAGTTTTCTACGAGTTTATGCTTGACAAGTGGTGGTTTAACTGTAGCAACACGGTGGAAAACCAGCGGGAAACGCGGAAAACAGCATTCTTCGGCGCGGGTAAGTTGAAAACACTGGGAAATACTAAAGGTTGCATGGAGCTTCGTGATGATAATTTTAGCGTGTTTGACATCGATTAAAAAACGTTATTTCCTTGCACTCGCCTACGGTACGTGCAAAACGTTAAAATTCTAAATAAAGGGAAATTTATGGCTTTCCGTCGCCTGGGAAACGGGCCGCTTTAGACACAACAAAGGTCGGAAAAATTACAATAAACCACCGCGTGTTAAGGGTGGTGGTTGAATTTATTTGCAAAGTTAAGGTTAGCGGGCAAGGGCATGCTTAACCTTGAATAATTTCATGTTTTAAACGGTGTTTGAATGCTCAAGACGATTTATGTAACTTCTGCTTTTTAACCTTATAAACCAACAGCAAGCAGGTCATGCATGTACTAATACTTGGTAACTTGGCCACTGACTTTAATAATGACGATGTTTAAAACAAAATGTGCGATTTTTCAATATGGCGTAAGCAACAATAAAAGAAGAAAATCTTTCCCATTGGTCAGTTAGCTGCGTTTGTAACTGTAGTTATTGGCTTCTTAGTGCAATGCGTTTAATTTATATTTAGTTGTTAAGTAGTTTGTCGTATTTACATTGAAAAGGCCCGATTTTACTAAGAGTCGATCAAGCCCAATGCGCTTAACTCAATTTCTGTGATTTAAAAACTAGCAGGTGAAGTTTAGACAAAGAACGCCTGCATGTAAAGATTCTGTTAGTATGACGCATTGTGTCTCGCTTTCTCGTTGTTTTAGACCGCATCTTTTTTACGCATTGGCAAAAATTTCCATGAACCTTTTGAAGTCGCACGACGTGTATACATAATACGCTTGTTTGCTATACAATAATGCACTTCGTATATCGGAGTTTCAGTAGTTTATACAAAATAAGATAAAAAGTATGTCTTTAACTTGCTACACTGGGCTTAATTTTATTATTCAATGAATTATTATTTATTACCAGATGATAAGGACAACAGTTTCATTGGTTCTATTATAAACATTAGTAACAAATAGCTCCCCGTGTTAACAATTTAAAAACATCTATTAAATACTTAAGATCAAAATTCTGGTAAGTTTGCAAAATTTTAAGATTCATGTCCTGAATCATTTTTTTAACTTAGTTGGAGTCTGTAAAATATCATCAAGAACACTTTATTTGGATTGTCAACCGAAAAAGCCACTATTATTTAATTATTTATAGAAATAATTATTTTCTCACGAGGTAATTTGGAATCCACTGATATTATTTAGATGAAAGGAATAATGGACCCCTTGCAGATATTTTTTATTGACTTAAAATAAGCCTTTGAACATGAGGTAATAAAGTTCTTTGTATCTATTTTACAGACTTACGCACGTTTAGCTTTTTTATTTAATTATTATTTATTATACATAATAGATATACATAAAAAGATATAGAGGACTTTGTTTCTAAGATAAGAGAGTGTATAAAAAATCTGTGTTGTCTACATAGGTAAAGTTGTATAACTGTTTAGCAGACTATATTCTGGTCCTTCGGGTAATCAGAATACGGTCCTTAAGAGTACTATAACTGCGCCATTTTGTATTTAGGTTTAAGGTGGTTGTGACCAAACGATTTTGAAGTCTTATACAGATGAGGCTTTCTATTTGCAAATCAGTTAGAATGTTATAAAAGAAAACATAATCATCATAATAAAGATTCTTCCCTTCGATAATTAAAATAATTAGTAGGGAATGGTATTGTGACACTGATTTGAACCGTAGAAACCTATATAATACTTTAAAATCGATCTTGAGGTCATACAGTGTGTCCAAAAGATCTGAAAACGCTTAAATAGATCACGACAGTTTTGAACCAAACTGGACGAAATTTGGTACTCCATTTGTTTATTTTATCCAGGAATTCGATCTATGTCAGAACTGTAGTACTTAAAGAAAAAAATGGAATTCATAGAGTAAACATTAGTAGTAAAAAGCCACGCGGTCATCAGTTCTGCCTCACTTTCAAATTATTCCCCTTTTTGTTTCTCGCACACTATTTGATAAAAGAAGGAAATAGTTGATTGTCGTCTTTACTTCTACGACACCTGTGGCTTCTTTATAACTGGCTTTTATTTTACTCTTATATGTATGGGTAAAAACAGCTAAAATCCAATAATAAAATTTTAAATAATAGGTATCCTATTTAAATTTAAACACTTTGACTTGATTTTTGCGATACTAAAAATTTGGCAAAATCGTCGATTTCAGAGTATGGTTTTACCCTGGAGTACTGACTTTAGTTCAGTATGGTTCAAACTCTCCAAGATATTTGAGAGTTTTCAGACTTTTGGACACACTGTATATTGGTGACTTTTAAAAATAGTATATTCTACACATGTTGTACACGGTAAACCCCATAAAAACCCTAGTTAATTTCGATGCTTTTTTCAAATTTTAATGTGACACCTCGTATATTCTACAGTTTTATGATGGTAAAAATAATACTTAATCCATTTTTGGGATAAATTACATATGATGTTATTAATTATTGTTATTGGGTTAAAAGTATGTTCCTGAAATTTATATTATACTTATTTTAAATATAGTGTTTTACGCAAAACATAAACATGGTGGCAAAAAGGGTCTTTTATGGGGCTTTTTCATTTTACTGCAGTTCTTATTTTAAATGGCGCCTTAATGGCCCCTTGAAAGAAAACTCACTAAAATTACTAATTTTTAAGCTCAGAAGTGAAAGTTATTTCTAAACTAGGTATATTTGTATATCTAGATAAATGCCTTTTTCGAATAAGT
Organism: Listronotus bonariensis; assembly: GCA_014170235.1. NCBI lineage: Eukaryota > Metazoa > Arthropoda > Insecta > Coleoptera > Curculionidae > Listronotus > Listronotus bonariensis. The sequence continues at coordinate 15,813 of JACEGR010004324.1, forward strand.
CGAGATCAGATAATATTTCATAGAGTATTTGTTTAAAAATGTAAACTTTGCGGATTAAAACCTCCAGGAAGAAATTTATAATTTTAATATATTGTCGGATAGTAAAAAAAATTGTACTTTCATTGTCTTTATTTTAAATTACTCACACAACGTTTCGGTCAGTTTTGTCTCTATTCATTTTCAAGGGAAATGTATTGTTGAATTTCGTGGATATGTCGTACTTCCGCGCCTGTGTTTTCCTCATGAAATCTACTTATAAAGATAGGCTTTTAAAGTTTTCTGATCATCCATACCAAAAACTATTAATTTTTATGTAGGAACGACAAGAGCAAAAACAACTACTGTTCGCCCAGTAAATCTGCCTCATTGAAACGAATGCGTACAAACAAAATGTGTTGGTTTTAAGATGTTGCCAGCTTTTTATTCTAATAATCCTATAATTTATTTTACACTATTTTATTTCAATTAAGTGTTCCTTTTTAATCTTGTTATTGTTGTTATTTTTGAATTCTTAAAGTGATTTTATTTTATTGCATATTACCTTATTTTCTTAAACGAAACAACTATACGATGTACTAGGGTTAAATGTTTATATCACCCCAAAATATTCCTACAGTTTCAATAATTTGGCAACAATGCCTTCCTGTTCATAGAAAGCCGGTGATCCCTGTAACAGATTGGTGACCATCAAGGCGAGCCTTCAAAGCATCGTCAAATGATATTCGAGGATGTCTATACTAACGAATTTCTTCCCCTGTCCCTTCATACGTCCTCACTGACGACTCGGTGGGCGAACAGTAAACAAATGAGATATTTATTCTTTATTTGCTTTTTTGCTTACCTTATAACCATTGCCTTAAATTTCTTTTTTGTATTCTTTATAATTGAGGTATTAGTCAGGTATTTATAATACTTCAAGAACTATCTGACTTAAAAACTTATTAAACCTGTAAAAAACAAGTTGTATATAATATATACATGGTAAAGTTACAAAGAATCTTGAAAACATTTTCACTAAAAATAAAAATATATAATAGATACTAATTTTTTATGTAAATATATACTTAAATGGTATTTGGACCTCCTATTACTTTTGATATATAGCTTGGTCTTTAGGTTTTTGATTGTAATAATTGGACAGTAATTTAAAAATTATACAACGGAGATCAGGACTGGAGAGTATGTGGAGCAAAGACTGAAACCCTTTGTTATAGTGTGAGGTACTGAATCACAACAAAAGCGCTCTTCAGGCATTTTAGAGTGCCTTGGGAAATATACGGTAGCCACACACGGTAGGGGTAGACCTATACCGCCTTGTTCAAGGAACCAGGGTACTGAAGTGGGTACAATAAAACGAGAATATGGGCAGTAAGCCTTTAGGCTGCAGCACTACCAGGCATACAGACGGCACCCAGAAAAAATATTTTTATTATGATAGCAAAATATAAGACAATTATGTGCAAAATAAAATATTGGCCAAATGCTCGCCACGGCTTAGGTGGCATGCATACCTTTATCCCATAATTGAGTTTCAATGGCGTTTATGTACCGAATTATCTCATTCTTCATGGATTCGTTAACAAGCAGAATTGGCGCATTTGGGCAGAATTTCCGAATTGGGCAAATTAGGGTCCAAGGGTGATTGTTAAAAAGCTGACGGATCCACAAAAAGTGAGTGTTTGGTGAGGCTTTATGGGCTGCCGGCGTCATCGGGCCGTACATCTTCGAAAATGAGGTGAGCCAAGCAGTTACCGTGATTCTTGTTGCCAGAAATTAAAAATAGGGATCAGGACGATATGTGGTTTCAACAGGATGGTACCACCTGCCCCACAGCCAACGAAACAATGGCTCTTTTACTCGAGAAATTCAATAGCCGTGTAATCTTATGTTGTCGCGATGTTAATTTGACACCACGATCATGTGTTTTGACACCTTTTACCCTTTTTTATATTTATAGAAAAAGTGTACGTCAATAAGCCAAAAACTTAAGACCAGAAGGATGAGATAATTCGGCACGTTAAGGACATTGAAACCATTTAGATTCACAGTGGTAAGAAGCATTTTTCGGATTTTTACGACCTCGCGCAGTGAACAAATCGCAACGTAACATGCGCACTTAAAAGCCGTGGCAAACTACAAACACCGGCACCCCGTGCTCTCCGTTCGCGGTCTGACCGTGACGCTCATTAGCTACCGTACTTCTAACAGAAAATCAGGACGGCGTCGACAAATTCTCTCCGATAATGCGGAGAGTCTTTCCCACCCATGAAATGTAACTTTTGTTTCGCGCAGGTAATAACATTGGCAACCATCGAAACAGTGATTGAACCTTAATTATGTCTCAGAGTCATTGAAAATGTGGACCATCGGAGAGAGGTATGTCATCGAAGCCTTGGCGGGCATTTAGCCGATATTTTGTTTCACACATAATTGTCATAAATTCTTGTATCATAAAAAAATATTAAGAGAATTCTCTGAAAAATTTTTTTTTATTTCCAATTAACATCGTGCGTTTTAGTTGGGCTACTTATTTATTAGTAAAATTATTTTGGATTTTGCAATATATTTAATATTTACCTAATAATAAGTGATTTTTTACAGGCGCAGCACTAAAAATGTAAATATGCAAATGATATTCTTTCTGGAGGATAATACTATTTTTAATCCGCAAAAGCAAGTTTTTTCTAATCACAATGTACCGATAAAACGTCATAGAGACCTGTTTAGAAGTATTACATAAAAAATTACCAGTTTAATCAAGCCAGAACATACGAAGAATTTGTTTCGTTCTGTCTTGAAAACAATATTTTATACATATACATTTAATTTTTATACAAAAAAATCTTTGACTTTCAATAAACCTTTTTAAAACGACATACATCGATAGTAAATACGTTAAAAAGTCTTTTAATTCTCAACATGCGATTGTGTCCGTTACTATATGGGTTTTAAACCCAATACCCCTTGGTAGCCTGTTTATAACCATATAAGGAGGCCAGAAAATAGATGCCATATAAAAAAGTAAGCGTGAAGTGGGTATTTTCGTTTTTAAAATAACAAGATGTAATATACAGTGTGTCGAAAAAATTATGCAGCATAATAAAAATATACGTGTTTATTAAGATTTAAAGCATTATTTTTAGGACTATCTGTAAAGACTGAAAAACAACGATTCTGAAACAACAATATTTGTTGTGGTACATTATTTTGAAAAAGAGATTAAAAAATTGTGTCAGAATTGTTGTTGTACACAATACCAAATTATAAACAATACTATGTCGAGTTGTTTTTAAAATATTTGATGTTTTTTGTTCGCCTATAATAAAGTCATTAAAGAGCTCAACTAGTGAAAAGTTTTTTAAAATCTTACCAGATCAATTTATGTTTTTTGTTCGCCTATAATAAAGTTATTACAGAGCTCAACTAATAAACAGTTTTTTAAAATCTTACCAGATCAATTTAATTTTGATTGTAACTCCTTTTTGTAGCTGACCTTAATATTATAAATGCACTGAGTAAATCAAGTTTTTGACGATAAACTGGGACGATTCATACGAGTAGAACGAATATGAAAAACAACGTACAAGGTTCTATAGGTTCGGCACCACGTCTCTGTTGGGTGCTGCAAATAATAGATACATTATTCTGGACAGTTCCTCGGAGTAAAAGCCTTGAAAGTACATATAAAAAAGCGATAGATCCTCTACAACCCGACGATGAGCAAGAAAAGAAAGCTTTTCTATAAGTATAGGGTCATAAATATTGCGAATAATTCTTCTTTGAATGGAATTAAGAATGCTGAGGGTTATAGGAAAAGCCATTCCACAGATATTATTATGAGCCAATTACTCCAGATAGATACAAAGAGCGTGTATAAATTAAAAGGGATAATTTTTTTTGCTTAGCAGTAACATAGTAAAAGCTTGAAGAGTAGCCATCTATAATAAATGATATACGTCGATCATTGATAACCATTTTAGACAATGGTTTTTACGTCAGATTACTTTATTTACAATGTGAGTTACAAAAATACTGCTTTCCCTGCAGTAAATGATTTTAGTGACAGACAAAAGTGGTGTTTAGAAAAACACAAAACCTCATTTAAAACCATTAAACTTAACAAAAAAACTTAGACAAAAAGTGATTAAAATTGAAGATGTGCTCTATATTGGTTAGGCGGATTCATTTATTGGATGGTTTTTTCGTTGGGTACTCGCCAAAAAGTGATCAATATGGAAGCAAAAATGTTGATTACTTGTTTGTAAAGGCTCTCCCGATGATGACGTTTATTTACAGGAAACTGTCTGGAGTTGCAATATTTACTTTTCAGAGTTTTAAAAAAATGTCCAATGATGTAAAAGAGCCATTCAAGAGTATTTGAGAACGTAGTATTACATTGTATTTATTCTGAGAACGTAACTAAATTACTGTTCAGAACGATGCGTGCCAGTGGTCATTTGTGGTGTGGGCACTGATTATAAATCCATTAATGGGATGACATGACCTTTAATTGGTCAACTCATTAGGTTTCAAGAGGGATACTGTGGAAAATTCGATATATCGGTTTTAATACAAAGTGTCTACGTAAGTTGGCGTAATAAAGTTCATGCCAGAGGCTTTTAATGTTTCGTCAAATTTGGTGACGTCATATCGAGATTAGGGCACTTCGTGTATTGTGACGTATATTAAATCAAAACAAAAATTTTGACGTTTTAATTTAAACATTAGTATATTTAATAAACTGCAAAAAAATTGCGTTCACAATGTTGTAGGTTAAATCAGGTTCACAGTAAGACACGCAAAATAGGTCTGGATAGTCAGTTAGTTCTAAATATGGAGAGTAAGCACTTATAATAATTTTTCTATTTACTCAACTTAAACTTAATAATTGAGATGTCTCAAATATCGAAAAATAATAACGACAATTGTTGACATATGATTGATTACTAACGATACTTCTTAGACTTACGTCAGTGTCCTAATTTTTTTGTCTCTCTTGGTTTAGACGGTATAAAAAGAGAAAAACAGGGTATGACGAAACATTCAAAACCTTTGGCATAAACGTTATGTGAAAATTATAAATTTTACGAAAAATAGTTCTGCATGGTCCACTACCTAAAAACCCCGATCAATCATATCAAATTGTAACAGTCATCTATGAGACCAAAAGTGTAATTTTTGCTTAAGAGTAATGTACCTAATTTTTTTGGTAAATCAGTCAAAAAATGTTAAAATGAAAAAATGTTTTGAATCAAAAATTACTTTAAAGTATGCATTTTTTTATTATTATTAAAAAAATTATTTTTGGATAATGGTAAAAATCTAGATTTGTACATTAGTGCAATACATTTCATAATTATCAATTTCATAGGACAATTTTAAATAAACTGATTAAATTTACTCCAACAAAAACAAAATACGATGCACTAAGGTAAAAACTTAAATTTTCACCATTATCGCAGAAGATTTTTTTGTAAATAAACAAAATTGCATATCTATAAGTATTTTTTAGTTTTAAACATCTTTTCTTCATACCAAGTTTCGATATTATTAAAAATACAGAAACTTAAGCAAAAATTACGCTTTTCCCAAACTTCGTATGATAGAATACAATTTAATATCTAGCTTAATTTTTAGGTTTTTGGACCATGCAGAACATTTTGGTGAATAAAAACATTTTTTCCCATATGACACCAACTTACGTAGACCCACTGTATATCTGTCAATTTAAAAAATAATATATTTAATTGCCAAAAGGGCAACAAAGATATATTAAAGGATAAATGCTAGATTTGGAATATGTCCTTAAATTTTGTAAACATCCTGTATAATTAAATATATATTCTTGAGCTTTGTTATGAAAAATAACAATAAATAAGCAAACAAAATTAAAAACATCGTTTGGTTTGGCAAAAGTATCCATGATATTTAATAAATTTATCCATGTGGAGCTATGTTTTACCACGTATACGTATTAAACTTTCGAGAAAAACTTGCGAAATCGTTACAAGGAATTATTTCCTATTTCCTCTCCATTTGGTATCCAAAACTCTCCATATAAAGATATACATTTACTAAACCATAGAATTACCGTAAAAAATACTTAAAATACTTTTACCAAATCCGACATATTTATAATTTGCTTGGGGGCAGTATGGTCTTCAAGAAAATTGTGCGCCATAGGATTTTTATACACTTAATAACAAATAGGCTTTAGTAAATGGTATTTCTCTAACAAAATACACCGAAATCCCACTCCACATTTTTAGATACTTCTCTTTTTATTTAAATACTCTTAAGGCGCTAACATCTTCGATAGTTCTTCATCTTGGAGGCAACCTTTCAAAAACTCGTCTTGGGTCAGTTGACCGTCGTTGTTTTCGTCCATTTTGGCGAAAATATTCTTCGCCCGTTCTTCTGCTGAGTCTGCTGGCCGATTTGACGAACATGCTCCTAACATGTCGTATATTGCCTAGAATAAATAAGAAAAAAACAATAGGTGAATAAGTGACATTAGATAAATAAATGACTAATTGTATTAAATTGATTTTTATGCAGATATTTTATTTCTTTCGCTCTAAGAATAAGAGAACCGAATATTTTGCGAAAATTATTGATACGGGATTTAATAGAGGATTAAAAACTATAGTTATTACCCAAAATTTTATTTTGAAAAGTCCCTGATATTTTGTATTTTTATGACGAGATAGGTTTGGTGCTAATTTCCACTGGTGCTGCAAAATAATTATTTTTTGCATTTTTTTTTTTCATGAGACAGGTTTAGTGCTAATTTTTACAAATGAATTTAAAGCCGAAAAGTAAAAAAAAAGAAACGGAGATGGGCGACGATACAAATCTGCTGGCATTTTTGAACGCAGCAATGGTATCAAAATTGTGACCATGTAAAACAAGCTTAAAATTACATTTGAATACCGAGTACTTGGTCAAATAATCGTACTACCTTAAATTACAATTAAAAAAATGTAATATACATTTCTTTTAATTAAGAACATAAGTTTAAGTTAAAAATAAAAAAATATAATCATTAGAAAATCTGTGAGCAAAACTTTATTGTACAATTTCCATAACGTTTTCCATTTTCACAAAGATGCAAGTCACGTGTAACTTTGGGTAAATAGGAAGCTCTTAGTTAGCTATTTTGGGTCAAAGGGTTTTGTTAAGAACAGGTAAATGACGAGTAGCGCTATAGTGGAAAAAGGGTTTCTTCCGGACGCGATTGAATTAGTTGGAGAAATTTTGGGCGATATGGACAGCGTAACGAACTAAAAAGATTGGGGTTTTCAAATAGCAGCATCGACTGTGGAGATCTATGTATTTGAAAAAAAAACACTGGCGTGCAGATTCTTTAAGTAAGAAAATTATTTTAAGTTTAAAATAAAAAATATAATCATTTGGAAAATCTGTCAGCAAATCTTTAATGGACGATTTCCATAACGTTTTCCATTTCCAAATAGATGCAAACACGTGTGGCTTTGGGTAAATAGGAAGCTCTTAGTTACGCTATTTTGGATCAAAAGGGTTTCTTCTGGACCATTGAATTCGTTGGAGAAATTTCGGGCGATATGTACAGCGTGACGAACTAAAAGAATTGGGGTTTTCAAATAGCAGCATCGACTGTGGAGATCTATGTATTTGAAAAAAAACACTGGCGTGCAGTTCTTTAAAGTAAGAAAATTATTTTAAGTTTAAAATAAAAAAATATAATCATTTAAAAATCTGTCAGAAAATCTTTAATGGACGATTTCCATAACGTTTTCCATTTCCAAAAGATACAAACACGTGTGGCTTTGGGTAAATAGGAAGCTCTTAGTTACCTATTTTGGATCAAAAGGGTTTCTTCTGGACCATTGAATTCGTTGGAGAAATTTCGGGCGATATGTATAGCGTGACGAACTAAAAGAATTGGGGTTTTCAAATAGCAGCATCGACTGTGGAGATCTATGTATTTGAAAAAAAAACACTGGCGTGCAGTTCTTTAAAGTAAGAAAATTATTTTAAGTTTAAAATAAAAAAATATAATCATTTAAAAATCTGTCAGAAAATCTTTAATGGACGATTTCCATAACGTTTTCCATTTCCAAAAAGATACAAACACGTGTGGCTTTGGGTAAATAGGAAGCTCTTAGTTACCTATTTTGGATCAAAAGGGTTTCTTCTGGACCATTGAATTCGTTGGAGAAATTTCGGGCGATATGTATAGCGTGACGAACTAAAAGAATTGGGGTTTTCAAATAGCAGCATCGACTGTGGAGATATATGTATTTGAAAAATAAAACACTGGCGTGCAGTTCTTTTAAGTAAAAAAATATTTTAAGTTTAAAATAAAAAAATATAATCATTTAAAAATCTGTCAGAAAATCTTTAATGGACGATTTCCATAACGTTTTCCATTTCCACAAAGATGCAAACACGTGTGGCTTTGGGTAAATAGGAAGCTCTTAGTTACCTATTTTGGATCAAAAGGGTTTCTTCTGGACCATTGAATTCGTTGGAGAAATTTCGGGCGATATGTACAGCGTAACGAACTAAAGGATTGGGGTTTTCAAATAGCAGCATCGACTGTGGAGATCTATGTATTTGAAAAATAAAACACTGGCGTGCAGTTCTTTCAAGTAAGAAAATTATTTTAAGTTTAAAATAAAAAAATATAATCATTGGAAAATCTGTTAGAAAATGCTTTAATGAACAATTTCCATAACGTTTTCCATTTCCAAAAGATGCAAGCACGTGTGGCTTTGGGTAAATAGGAAGCTCTTAGTTACCTATTTTGGATCAAAAGGGTTTCTTCTGGACCATTGAATTCGTTGGAGAAATTTCGGGCGATATGTACAGCGTAACGAACTAAAAGAATTGGGGTTTTCAAATAGCAGCATCGACTGTGGAGATCTACGTATTTGAAAAAAACACAGGCGTGCGGTTCTTTAAAGTAAGAAAATTATTTTAAGTCTAAAATAAAAAAATATAATCATTTAAAAATCTGTCAGAAAATCTTTAATGGACGATTTTCATAAAGTTTTCCATTTCCAAAAAGATGCAAACACGTGTGGCTTTAAGTAAATAGAAAGCTCTTAGTTAGGTATTTTGGATCAAAAGGGTTTCTTCTGGACCATTGAATTCGTTGGAGAAATTTCGGGCGATATGTACAGCGTAAGGAACTAAAAGAATTGGGGTTTTCAAATAGCAGCATCGACTTTAGAGATTTGTGTATTTGAAAAAATAAACACTGGCGTGCAGTTCTTTAAAGTAAGAAAATTATTTTAAGTTTAAAATAAAAAAATATAATCATTTAAAAATCTGTCAGAAAATCTTTAATGGACGATTTCCATAACGTTTTCCATTTCCAAAAAGATGCAAGCACGTGTGGCTTTTGGTAAATAGGAAACTCTTAGTTAGCTATTTCGGATTAAAAGGGTTTCTTCTGGACCATTGAATTAGTTGGAGAAATTTTGGGCGATATGTACAGCGTAACGAACTAAAAGAATTGGGATTTTCAAATAGCAGCATCTGTGGAGATCTATGTATTTGAAAAAAAAACACTGGCGTGCAGTTCTTTTAAGTAAGAAAATTATTTTAAGTTTAAAATAAAAAACATATAATCATTTGAAAACCTGTCAGAAAATCTTTAATGGACGATTTTCATAACGTTTTCCATTTCCAAAAGATGCAAACACGTGTGGCTTTGGGTAAATAGGAAGCTCTTATTTAGCTATTTTAGATCAAAAGGGTTTCTTCCGGACCATTGATTAGTTGGAGAAATTTCGGGCGATATGGACAGCGTAACGAACTAACACGATTGGGGTTTTCAAATAGCAGCATCGACTGTGGAGATCTATGTATTTGAAAACAAAAACACTGGCGTGCAGTTCTTTTAAGTAAGAAAATTATTTTAAGTTTAAAATATAAAAATATAATCATTTGAAAATCTGTAAGAAAATCTTTAATGAACAATTTCCATAACGTTTTCCATTTCCAAAAATATGCAAACACGTGTGGCTTTGGGTAAATAGGAAGCACTTATTTAGCTATTTTGGATCAAAAGAATTTCTTCCGGACCATTGAATTAGTTGGAGAAATTTCGGGCGATATGGACAGAGTAACGAACTAAAAGAATTGGGGTTTTCAAATAGCAGCATCGACTGTGGAGATCTGTGTATTTGAAAAAAAACACTGACGTGCAGTTCCTTAAAGTAAGCAAATTATTTTAAGTTTAAAATTAAAAAATATAATCATTTGAAAATCTGTCAGGAAATCTTTAATGGACGATCTCCATAACGTTTTCCATTTCCAAAAAGATGCAAACACGTGTGGCTTTTGGTAAAAAGGAAGCTCTTAGTTAGGTATTTTGGATCAAAAGGGTTTTCTTTGGACCATTGAATTAGTTGGAGAAAATTTCGGGCGATATGTACAGCGTAACGAACTAAAACGATTTCTAGATTTCAAAGGGCAGCATCGATTGTAAGTGGAACGCTATGTATACAGTGTGGTCCATTAAGTATGCAACAAATGGAAATCTTTTTATTTGCAATTTGTCAGAAAATTTTATTCTTCATAAAAGTTGGCGCATGGTCCAAAACTGTATTAGCAGTAGTTAGTTTTTTAAAAAGTTTTATGGTATACAGGGTAGGTAAAAAGACTGTTGACTGTTTAAGAGTAAGGGACCCTTATAGCATATTATGTTGGTCTTAAGATAGCGACAATAGACAATTTTTAACGACATCCGAATCAAGTAATTTTTGAATAAGTTATGGCTATGGTTGCTATTTTAAAAGCTTTATGCAAAAAGCTTAGATGCCATTTTTTTAATGAACAATTCAAGCTGTGGGTTGACGGACTATGTATCTATTTTCCTTGCATAAAAAAATGCCATTAAAACCACAGTAGTCAAAGGTATAGGCGAGCAAACTTTAAGCCCAAAGCAATTTTCAGCAAATATCCCAAATCTCACTAACCAAATGTTGTTTTTGCAAAAGAATAGCCGTCAGCTATTGGTAAATATTTAAATATTACGATTTTAAGGTTCATGCTGATTTCGGAACTTTTTGTTTGGGCACCTAATAAAATTTTACCTTAACCTTTTTTTTCTGGTTTGGTAACCCCGACAAAAATGCATAATTATTTCATCTTGTTTGGTATCCTGAAGTTTATCATAGAATTGTTAAGTGGGTTTATAAAGTGTGTATTAGTCTTGGGTTTAATTAAAGAATAAAAACAAAGATTTAACTAACCAGAACTAACCATGACCCCCACCTATACTCTGTAATAATAACTAACTATTGTAATGCAATAAAACTAATACTGAATTAAGAGTCTTACACATAGGTTTAATGAATATGTTTGTTTTTATAAGCATAGCCGCCGGACGGCGGTATCTACCTATAAAAGACCGCCGATAATAACAATTTCAATTTTGGCTTAAAAAAAAACATAACAGTTGGGGACTGCAGCTCCTTGTATAAAAAAAACTAGGAAAAAAAAGTGAGACACCCTGTTCCACCCGGTATTATCGTATTTTCTTTATCCACAAGTCGTTAAAGAATTAATCACAGATTTTATATCACCAAAACGTAAACAACTTCTTTAACTATCGATTAAGTTACACATTTTAAAAATGAGGTATTATCTATTTTCTGTTTCCTTAATCATAAAACTAAAACTGGCGTATGAATAATACGGAATGTTTTCTTAATCGGTCCATTATTTTTAATCTTTATTTTATGAATTGTTTATCTGTAACTGGTAAGACATCGACATATTTAGGACAGATAAATGGAGGTAGAGCAAAACATTCTTTTAACGTTGCTAAACTGTGTTTAAAAATACTAACAATATAATAATACACTTAACAAAAATTATCGCATATGCATTGATTTTTTTAAACCTTCAATTCAAAAATGCGTGCGGAAAAGTTCACTTTTCCGCACGCATTTTAGTTCTGGAAAAAGTACTTTTCTGCACTAGTGCGGAAAAGTACAAAAATATTTAACCAAATATTAACGAGTCGCAATGAGGGATTTTTATCCACTTTATGTTTAAAGAAAAATTTTGCTTTTGCCAAACCATCTCAAGAGGTGGAACAAAGACATTCTGCACACCAATATTTCCACAACAAAAAAACCCTTTAATTCGCTATTAACCCTCAAAATGCCACAAATTGTACATTTACCAAAAATAATAATAATGATTACAAGTAGTAGAAATATATATAAAAAAATATTAAAATTTTGTTATTATCTTTTTTTACGCTCGTGGAAAAAATAGTGTTGACAAAATGTCCAAAAAATATAAAATAAGACTTATTCTTTTTGTTCACTTTGACTGATTTGTATTGCTTTTTGGTACAGACCTTTTATTACTAGGTTAAATTTCATTTGTCCTCATGCGTTTAAATGCTTTTAAACTCCTCCCAGACTGGAGTACAAAATTGACGTATGGTTTAAACTCTTAAAGGGAGGTGATACTGTTCAAATTGTCTTTCAACTCTATGAACGTGCTGACATGCAGTAGGAATTCACAAACCGCTTATGCCTCTGCATGCTTTTAAATTCCTCCCAGACTGCAGCACCAAACTCACGTAGGATTTAGGGTGGTAAATAAAAGTAATACTGTTTGGATTTGCTACCCTGTGTTTCAACTCCATGAGGGTGCTGACACGCAGTAGGAATTCATAAATCGCGTTAGGAACGTTAGAAAAGTTCGTAAACGCATTTAATTTCCACAACTAATTCCATTCATAGTTTCGCCGACGATAGTACCCTTCACTCCAGTTTTCAGGTTCCTAAACCTGTCACTAAACCTGATTTGGAAAACAAACGCAGAGCGATGCAGATATCTCTTTCGCAGGACCTTAATTTAATATTGGATTGGGGCGCCAAAAATCTCGTCCATTTTATTGCATCCAAAACACAATCATGTTCCTTGTAGCGAAAAGAGTCACCAAATACTCATCCTCTACTTATGAGTGGCCAAGTTTTACAGAACAAGGACACCTTTAATCTTGTGGGCGTCACTTTTGAAAGTAACCGTAACTGGCATAAACATACTGTATCTATAGCCACGGCAGCTTCAAAAAGCTTCGATTTCTCTTTCGAGCCAAAAAGTATTTCTCCCCTTCTAATTTATACACTTTATATGTGTCCCAAATCCGAACTCCCTTGGAATATTGTTCTCATATCTAAGGCATGGCGTCCCCCCACAACCCTAAGCATTCTCAATTCCATTCAAAGAAGAGCTATTCGTCTCATTAATGATCCTTCACTTACAGAAAGGCTTCCCTCTCTTGCCCATCGTCGGGCTGTGGCGGATTTATCGCTTTATAGGTATTCATGGCTCTGCTCTGAAAAATTGTTCAGTATAGTTCCTCCACTCACGGTTCCAACAGAGAAACTCGTGGCGCCGCGCGTATGCATCCCTATACAGTCAAATTGGACAGGCCCCGAACTTCCCACTTTGTTCGTTCTTTTATCCCTAGAGTTTCCAGAATGTGGAACCTGCTGCCCGCGGAGGTCTTTCCTTCCCTCCAAATCTTCAACGTACTTAAGTCCCGTGTCAACAAACTCCCCTCTTACCTCGCGTAAGACAACCACGGTAAGTTAGTATTTAGGCTTTTAGCCTTCGTGGTTTGTCCAAAGATAAAATAATAATAATAATAATAATAATAATTTATATTAAGCCTTACCTGGACGATTTTCGTCATTTCCTGAATGCCTATGACGCCGTTCCCGTCGACGTCGTACATTCTAAACGCCCATTTGAGCTTTTCTTCGGGTGTGCCACCGAGGTAACGTCTATTGCAAGTAAGAATTCCTGTAAAAAAAAAATAGTGTAAATATAGTATCAAAATCAATAATGTGTAACACTTATAACTATTTAAAAATTGTTGCTGCCCTGTCTTTAGTACAAAAAAGACACGATCTAAAAAGATTGCAACACAATTCTATAGAAAAGCACATAATTTTAGACTCAAAGTTTGTTAAAATTACAGGGTGTCCGGGAATATATTTTGTGACACCTTGTATATTTACCAATATTGTCGATAAAATAAGTGTTTTTAATAGTAAGGAGCCCACGATGCTAAATGGGGATTTACTCGAGCGTCATAGGGACCTATTGGGTTGCAAAGCTTAAATAATATGAAGAAAAAGTGTTATACAGGGTGATTCAAAATCGATCACGAAACTTAAGGGGTGATTCTACTTGACAAAATAAGGGTAGAGCTGCATATATATTTTTTTTTCAAAATGTCAGTTCGTTTTCGAGTTACAAGCCGTCAAAGTTCAATTTTTATTTTGGTTTTTTGCCATTTTATTCAGTTGATATTTGGCACACAAGTCGAGCTTTGCAGATTCTAAAATTTTTAAGACAAAAGTACTTTTTTAAGAGGGCACTTTACCTGAAATCTAAAAATTTATTTACATCATAACTTTTTTATTTTGACAGATATGGCACAAGCTGGGAGCGCCATTTTATAGAAAATCAAAAACTTAAAAAATAAGGTACTCTTTATTAAAGTCGATAATCCTTACTGTTTAGGCACCAATGGACATCAAAGTTTTTATCAATTTCAATCAAATAAATATTTAAAAAAAGTTTTTTTAATATTTAACAAACCGTAGTTCAAAACTCAGACGTTTAGGACATAATAATATGTTTGGGTAGGGAAGTTTTCTCTCTTTATTTTCCTGTTGTAGAATCGCCCCGCAAAGTTTGTTGATTGAGTTACTGGCCACACTGTATGTATGTAGGTAATTTGATTGAAATCAATCAAAATTTTGATGTCTGTTGGTGCCTAAACCGTGAGGTTTATCGACTTTAATAAAGAGTACCTTATTTTTTAAGTTTTTGATTGTCTATAAAATGGCGCTCCCAGCTTTGGGATATCTGTCAAAATAAAAGTTATGATGTAAATAAATTTTAAGTTTTAGGTAAAGTGCTCTCTGGCGGTAATTACAAAAAAGTACTTTTGTCTTAAAATTTTGTAATCTGCAAAGCTCGATTTGTGTGCCAAATATCAACTGGATTGGTTCAAAAATAAATACAATATGGCGAAAAAACCAAAATAAAAATTAAAATTTGACGGCTTGTAACTCGAAAACGAATGACATTTTGAAAAAAATTATATGAAGCTCTACCCTTATTTTGTCAAGTAGAATTATCCCCTTATGTTTCGAGATCGATTTTTGAATTACCCTTTATCGGTGGGGAAGCGGCTAGACTTTTAAATATGTCAAAAAAATACTATTATTATTTAGGCTTGTGGAAATTATTCGGGTCATATTGTATTATATATTTTATGTATCCCTGAATTATTTTCTTTAAAATTAAAAAAAAGCTACGCTCGAAAATGTTAAACTGACGTTTCTTTTTGTAGCCCTCTGTTTCTTTTACGCACTCTCAAATTGTTAGATTAGTGGAATATGCACTGTTTA
This sequence comes from Listronotus bonariensis, assembly GCA_014170235.1. NCBI lineage: Eukaryota > Metazoa > Arthropoda > Insecta > Coleoptera > Curculionidae > Listronotus > Listronotus bonariensis. Next base: position 31,259 of record JACEGR010004324.1, read on the forward strand.
GCATGTAAGTTTCTTTTAGTTTTTTGAACAAGGGCAGCCTGTATACCTATGCTCGTTCAAACTTAAGTTTTCTATTGAAGAGGGATCGCATTTTGATGTAATGTCTTTATGGCAGAAACTCAAACATTATCGTTCAGTTTTTCGTTGGTAATGACATTCAGTCATTCAATCTTTTAAGATGAACATTCTAACTCGCAAAAATCACTAAATTAAAGAAAAAATTGTTGCAACATCCAACTCATTTGCCAGATTTAATTTCCTCTGACCTCTGTTTGACCTCAAACCTTAAAAATTCTTATGTATAGTAAGAACATTTTAAAAGCGCAAATTCGGTACCCTTTGAAAATAATACAAAAAACATAAAAAAGGCCGCTTGCAAACGGACTATTTTATACAAAGGCGCCGCTATCCTTTACAGCAACGCGCCGATACACTATGGGATAGAAATCCATTATTTTGGCCAAAAGCAACTTTGAAATTTTAATGGCTCATGCTGTGTATTTTAAAGTAGATACTTCAAACTACATGTACGCAAAATTATAAAAGTATACGACGACTTCTATTGGGGTGATAAGAAACTTGAAAATGTATTTTAAGTAAACTAAAATATATAACATTTAATCTACTTAGTTTATTATTAGCCTTGTTTACTAAAAAAAGTAAGAGTTTAAATAATAAGAGCTATTGTTGTGTTTCCGATGCAGTCTCGCGAAGTCTCGCTACTTTTGTCAAAGATTTTTTACCTTTTCTTTATCAGTTTTTGTACTTACAATTGCCTTCCTACTTTTTGCTACTTCTGAGTGTAAGGACAGATACAAGATTTTTTTATAATTTACAAGGTTTTCCATTTTAAAATTTAATATGTTTTGTCCTACACTGTATATCCTAAAAGATAAAAGCATTCTGATGAATGATATGGATTCTACAGAATCTACCCAACAAAACAGTGTTTTTATTTATTTTATACGTTAAAAAACATTTTAGTTTATTTTGTACAAAAATATTAATAATGTTAAGGGGGTGTAAATTTATAATAACATATAATAAGTTTTAGGTTCCCAAAAAGCATTTGTAATAATTTATAATATTTTTCCAGTAAAAAGCACCTCACTTTAAGTTAGATTGGTAAGTTTCAGAATTTTGACCAAAAAAATTTTTTGGTCAAAATAAACCCATAGTGCGATGACCAGCTGCATCAACAGGCATATCATAAAAGCAATATAGCAACGGCGGCCGCGAAGACAAGCATGCCGATTTATTTGCTTTAAACTTTTTGTAATTGTTTTTTCTTATCAAAGAGCACCGAATTTACATTTTTAAACTGTTCCTTCTATACTTAAATTTCCTTTTTAGGTTTTGACAAACTTTTACCAGCGCCACTGCCGCAACATCGATTCCAACAAACCGCCGACCATCTCTCGCTCCCCATCCCCCCATTTCCCCTTTTTCTTGCTCGTTCCGTCCAACATCCACACGCATAAATTATGTAACATGCTTTTCCGAGTAAAGCTATCTCTTTATTTTACATTGGATATTTGCCATTTTATCTCTTTTCTTTATACGGTTGTAATGTACGGCTTGGTTTTTGCTGCTGTGAAATGTAGATATATTGATTCAAAAAGGAATTTTTAGGTGTAAAGGTATGAATGGCCCTTTTGGAGAAATCTAGAGTGTTAAGAAGTGATATAAGAAAAAGTTTTTACATATAAAGTAGATTTCTGTCTGAGGAAACCATTAGTGTAGTTTGGATCCCCCAAAAACATAAATGTGAAAAAGGTGAGCCAAGTTCAATAATAAAATTATGGTTGGCTATGGGCTTCGCCGCAAAAAGAATGGGGATTTAAATGACTGCCAAGTTCTGTACAAAATCCAAATATGTATGAGATCTTAAAGGAGGTTAGATTTGACCGAACTCTCTGATTAACCACTAGACTAAATTGTAAAATCGATTTATGACAATTAATTAGTTATAGAAGGAACACTTTAAAAATGTAAATTCGGTGCTCTTTGATAAGAAAAAAATCACAAAAAGTTTAAAGCAAATAAATCGGCATGCTTGTCTTCGCGGCCGCCTTTGCTATATTTCTTTTATGATATGCCGGTTGATGCAGGTGGTCATCGCACTATGGGATAGAAATTAATTTTTTTGGACAAAATTCTGAAACTTACCAATCTAACTTAAAATGAAGTGCTTTTTACTGGAAAAATATTATAAATTATTACAAATGCTTTTTGAAACCTAAAACTTATTATATGTTATTATAAATTTACACCCCATTTAACATTATTTTTTTATTGTACAAAATAAACTAAAATGTCAGCTTGTTTGGTTAATTCGGTAGTATTCTAATCAGTAATCCGATGATTATTATCTCATATGATATACAGGGTACCACAATAGGTATGATTTTTTAAATGAAATACCCTGAATATTATATCACCACCAAAAAATCTTTTAAAATGCTTTAGAAAAATACTACATTTGATGTGTCTATCTCAATTAGTTTCGGAAATATGACCATCCAAATCTGAAAAATAATTTTAAATTATTCTTAAAAGCGTAATAGAGATACATCTTCCCAACTTTTTTATTTTTTAACGTATAAAATAAATAATAACACCGTTTTGTTGGGTAGATTCTGTAGAATCCATATCTTTCATCAGAATGCTTTTATCATTTAGGATATACAGTGTAGGACAAAACATATTAAATTTTAAAATGGAAAACCTTGTAAATTATAAAAAAATCTTGTATCTGTCCTTACACTTAGAAGTAGCAAAAAGTAGGAAGGCAATTGTAAGTACAAAAACTGATAAAGAAAAAGGTAAAAAAATCTTTGACAAAAGTAGCGAGCCTTCGCGAGACTGCATCGGAAACACAACAATAGCTCTTATTATTTAAACTCTTTTACTTTTTTTAGTAATCAAGGGTAATAATAAACTAAGGAGATTAAATGTTGTATATTTATTTTTACTTAAGATACATTTTCAAGTTTCTTATTACCCCAATAGATGTCGTCATATCCTTGTATAATTTTACGTACATGTAGTTTGAGTATCTACTTTGAAATACACAGCATAAGCCATTAAAATTTCAAAGTTGCTTTTTGGCCAAAATATGGATTTCTATCCCATAGTGTATTGGCGCGTAGCTGTAAAGGATAGCGGCGCCTTTGTATAAAATATTCCAATTGCAGGAGGCCTTTTTATGTTTTTTTGTATTATTTTCAAAGGGTACCGAATTTGCGCTTTTAAAATGTTCTTACTATAGGTATGTGTTTTGTTGAAAAAATCTTACTGAATATACCGCCTACCACCTAATTATTCGGAATAAAATGTTTTTGGGATATACCAACGAGCCAACCTCGTTCCAGTAAAAAAAGAAGTTATGACCATAAATAGGATTTTTAAAACTTTGTTACCGCCCTGAACAGTTGTAAAAACAAAAGACGATTAATTTCATTTTTCCGTGGCTGCTTGACTTAAAATAAATCGTTTAAGCTTAATCATGGTACTCTACACACTATCCACGAATGGGGTTACAAGAGGACAAATGAACCACAAATTTCATTTTTCGAAAATAGTCATTCTTATTATTAAAAACTTTTGCTTGGAAAAAATAGGATTAATAAAGAGAAAATGTTGATTTTGCATACGGGGTTCGCAAAAACTTTAAAAAACATGATTTTACTCCAAGAGTGAACTACCTTTATTTTTAATTTTTAAGCAAAATGCCGATGGAAAAATTTACTTAAAATAATGTTTGTAATAGATAAAAACAATAAAACGAAATTTAATTGAACTCTATAATTTGGCTAAAACGCCTTGATCAGCTGAAAAATTGTGTTGTGTAGGATTTTGAAGGAAGCAGGTGTTTTTTTTTTAGGTTAATTTATTATAAAAATTTAAACTAATTTATTTTGGATAATTCAAAAATCAGTTTCATGAAACCTTGTAACGTTAGTAAAGTTATTCAAAATGCCATTCTAAATAAATTTTCTAAATAATATTTTGCTTAAAAATGAAAAATAAAGGTAGTTTACTCTTGGAGAAAAAGTATGTTCTTTAAGTTTTTGCGAACCTTGTATACAAAATCAACATTTTTCTCTTTTTACAAGCAAAACTTTTTTAATGAATAACTTTTAGAAATATTAAATTTTTGGTCTATTTGTCTTCTTGTAAACCCCATCTGTGGACAGTCTGTAGATGGAAATTTAGAAAATTAAATTTTTGACAGCAGAAGAGTAAAAAAATGACAAGTGAGGTGTCATTGTATTCAGAATGTCATTTTCTATCAAAATAAGATAAAATTTACCTGTGGTGCCATTTAAAATTTAAAGTAGCAGTGATTCTCAGATAAACCGAAAGTAAATAAAAAGAAGTAAATTCGTCAACCAATCCACAATTCTGGTAAATAACAACATACAAAATTTCATTTTTCTATTTTACCAGGTAAAAAAATTATAGGGGGAACCACTTGTGAGAAACAACCGGTATACACTTTTTTCATAAAATCTGCATACAAATAACACCCTGCATATTCTAAGACCATAAAAGCACTAATTATATCACTAACACACTACGTCACTGGCCACTTAACCCTAATAACCCCTTGACACCAAGGTAGGCGGGATTTTCACCTGATTCTGTTCTGTCGTACACTTCCGCCTCCAACAAGGGCCGAAGTGTCACACGCCGTAAAAGCACTTTGTTTAAAAGCTTCATGTCCCAAATGGAGTCTAGGAAATCGATTCAGCTTTGAAAACGAATATTATCTTCTTTTATATGCTGTATATCCTGTATTTGAATGGGCATAAGTAGCTAAAAAGAAATTTTTATCTTCGAAAAACCCCCTATAGAGGGTGACTCCTAATTAAATTAGGATTTTTTTTTCTTAAAACAAACAAAAATAAATACATTTAAGAAAAAAAGACTCGTGTTTGCTAATTTAAAGAAAAACACAAAAAATGCCGAAAAGTCAGGGATGTATATTTTTTGTCCGAACTATTCGTTTAGGTGCCGTTGGTGACTCCATTGGATCTAGTAAATGTAATCAAGTAAGAGCTCAATTAGACCGAAAACTGGTTTTAAAAAAGTCTAAAGGTGGGTCCAGACTTGAACATTTTAGCCCGAACGAACAGAAGGAACTGAGCGAACGAACCGAACGAACAGAACGAACCTGCGTCCGAGCCAAATTGAACGCTTGTCGGTAAATCGAAATAGCTCAAAAGGATTTATTGTTAGCCGAATTATTCAGTTGACGAGATATTAGAAAGTTCGAGTTGCACGCACCATTCGGGTCTTTTGTTTTGTGTTGTGTGTAGGTAAATTAAGGTTAGGTTAAGGCCAAACGATCTGTAACTGGTATCGCTTTGCGTAATTTTGTATTATTCTTCTAAATTATAGAGCCAATTAATCCTATTAACTCCTCAAAATCTTCAGAAGTCATTCTAGTAAATTTTTTTAAGTGAATGTAGTCCATATCCTGTAATAACATATTATCAATACGATGTCGATACAATCTTCGTACCCATTGGCTTCTCTGTTTTTCTTCTTTTTGGCCATTTTACAAATAATAAAAAAGCGGTAAAAGCTACTACTTTCTCAGAATGCATGTCTTCTACATGCAATTATCTCCTTTTTATTTTTATCAGAAATACCGTTTCTTCTTTTTGTGAAAAAAAATAAGAGCAAATACCTACACTACAAATACTTCAGAACAAGTCGATCTTTTATTATCATGTATATTCGCGGAAATGCAACAATATTTTGTTTGGACTGTTCGTTCTGTTTTTTCCTGCGCGCTCAGTTTGTTCTGTTCGTTCGGGTAAAAATGTTCAACTCTGGACCCACCTTAACACCTTCTATTTTAACCCTTAAGTATGCGCGTGCCTTTTTATTACGTAAGTCGGCCTGTGGGGGTCAAATATACCTCCAACTGTAAAGATCCAATAATCATTTTTCCTTTGATTTTTTCTTTAAACTGATAAATTATATTTAAAGTTGGGAGTATTTTCTTTTAATGTATGAATAATTAAATGAAAAAGTTTTCCAGAAAAATAAATACTCTTTAAAAAAAACGAAATGTAATTTTTATTGAAGTCATTATTTTTTTTAAATCTGATTATGGAACAGCAATGCGAGAACGGCAAAAAACTGAATTTTATTATTTATGAGTACACTTCATACTTTATCTAAGCTAACATAATTTATTTGTAAACATAAATTATATGAGTCCAAAAATGGGTATTGTAGTTAGACCCTTAATATTAAAATTTAAAAAAAAATGTGTATTTTTTATTACATTTACTTCCAACAGAATTTTTACATTTGGCGTAGAAAACATAAAATTAAACTAAAAAACGTAATTCTCGTTTAGAAATATTACCTAAAATATTTTTATAGTACAAAATGAGAGTGGACGTTTATTTTGAATATGTTCCTTCTTGTTGTCTCGGAGCTAGGCACTGCTCACAAATTGTTTTCATATAATGTTTTGCACATTGGCTGTTTATATTTCACATAAAAATTTGATGTCTTTTTGTCGGGGACAAATAATACATCTGTTTCGACTTTCTGAACTTCCTACAACTCGATATACATATTGCTCGAAACTGTAACGTTATAAGGCGCGTGGGGGTCAAATCGACCCGCACATGCAGGAAACATGCAATCTTTAAATAAATTTTTTTGTTATTAGCATTTCCCTAACGAGGTTTTAGAAAGGTACCTAGTATTTTTTTCTGATTGTAAAAATCTCAAAGTTCTTACAAAATTGACAAAGCTGGGACTCAATAAGACCCGCGCACGACTACTTAAGTTAAAATCAATGCATTTAGGGACCTATATTAATAAACACTTTTTCATGGAAATAGCTCAAGAATATGCCTTTAATTTGTGTCATCAATTAGAAACACCCTGTGTAGTCGAAAAACTACAAATTGCCTAGGAGTAAAAAACTCTCTTTTAAAAAACAAAATTTTTAATGTTAAAAAGGTATTTAGGGTTAAAATCTATGCTATAAATATCAATGGTTCTCATAAATGATATGATTTGGTATCTGATATTGTCTACGTAGCTCTAATTGATGGTAATAAAGCAACCGCGAGGACCATTTAGATCCGTGGACCAAACCCAGGACTTATTTTTGTTAGTTCACTAGCGTTTATACCTACTTAGTTTATGGATCAATTTAATTCACGTTTAATCCTAGTACCAAAATGACAGCTGAGCATATGACCAGAACCTAACCTCGTTTTTTATCTTTTAAAACTGTATCGCTTTTAAATTCCATTTGAAAAAAATTAGAAAAACAGTTTTGGTTAAATATCAACAAAATTTAAAAAAATATAAACAAACAACAAAATTATTAGGGAAGACCGAAATTTAACGTCTTTTCGTCGAAATGCGCACTGTCAAAGATCAAGGCTGTCATTTTGGTCCACTAAAAAGTCCGACGTGTTTACACCAAAGAAAATCATATTTGGTCACCCCGATTTGAGACGGACTGAATTGGAGTAGCAAATTTTAATACTCAAGTGTTTACACCGTGAATAAAGTACGCGTGACGTCACTTAGACCTAGAAAGCTTCCAAATTTCATCTTTCTAGGTAGTGTCTGAAAGTGGGTTAGTTTGTTCATACTTTATGTCAGTCAGTTGAAAATTGACGTCTTTAGGACCTTCATATCTTCGTAACCGTTTGAGCTAGCTTCTAGCTGTCCTTATGGAAGTTTATTAAGAAGTGCGGCATGCCAGACCTGGTCAAAAGCTTTCTGGATATAATCAAGAGCAACAATCTGGGACTCACCTAGAAACTCAAGAGACTCTATTCCAGCAGTGTGATACGAAGGAAAGAAGATCTGCTGTAGATTTTATGGCGTAAAAACTTTTTTGTATGGGGACCCCCTAATCCCCCTGTTTTTTAACTCTTTATTTTCCTATGCTTAAACATCATTGCCGAGATAGCTTCCAAATTTCATCTTTCTAGGTAGTGTCTGAAAGTGGGTTAGTTTTTTCATCTATGTCAGTCAGTGGAAAATTGACGACTTTAGGACCTTCATATCTTCATAACCGTTTGAGCTAGCTTCTAGCTGTCCTTATGGAAACAAATAATAACACGTACTTTCATGTGTTTACGTTTAATAGGTTTTGAGTTATGAAGGGGTCAAATGTGGTACCAAGTGGTTCGTGCTAATGTCTTTGCTTGAACTTACCTTGACATGCTGCCGCGTATCTAGATTAGCTATAACCACAACCACTTCTTCATACAGTAATGATTTAATGTAACGCCATATGTCTTTTAGTCCTTATATTGTAATAATCGTAAAATGCTGTTTTACTTACTTTAAAATCGATATATCCATTTTTGTCCATGTCGAATGTTCTGAAGACATGATCGCAGAATTCCTCCGCGTTTCCACTGGGAAAGAACATTTTGTACATGTCTACGAATTTGGCGGGCGTCAATCGGCCATTCGGACAATCTTGCTGCAACAAAAAAATTACATTATAGAGAGTGGCTTAAAAATATAAGATTTTTTGAAAATTAATCATATCCTTTTCCATATTTTTTTAGGCAACCCAATAGCGATAACAGACAGAAAAAAAGTCTTTGGTTGAAGGAAAAGAAGATTCATTTCTTACTTTAAAATATACTTTAATTGGTGCGTTTAATTTAAAAGAATTTCTTTAAAACAAAATATCCTTGGTATTATTTTGTGAACATCAGATTCAAGATATGAAAACTGATCTTAAAAAAACAAATTCAATGTTTTTTATTAATTAATAAAATTATTTATGCGTTTCCTTCACTGATCTCGATGGATTGTCAATGTTATTACCTGCGCAAAACAAAAGTTACATTTCATGGGCGAAAAACGGGTTTGTGCGCAAGCAAATCTAGGGTAAACGCACCTGGCGCCAAACAGAGTATCCGCCTGGTTTGCTGTTCGGAGTACGCTATCTAATGAGCGTCACGGTCAGACTGCAGACGGAGGGTACGGGGTGCCGGTGTTTGTATTTTGCCACCGCTTTTAAGTGCACATGTTCGTCCACCCGTCCATTTGTTTACTGCGCGGGGTCGTAAAAATCCGAAAAATGATTCTTGCCACTGCGGATCTTAATGTAAGTTATCTATGATTCCCTTTAAAATAATTGGTTCTTAATTTAAGGATCTGCTCTTTTACTCAGTAAAGTAAATATTATGGAAACGTCTAAAATAGTGTAGAAGTTTTCAGTTAATCCTATAGTACAGGATAAAATAAAAGTTCTTAATGGATAATTTGAGCATTTTCGGAAATCTTCGAAAGTGATGATGAACTATGGAAAACTAAGGTAAATTATTTAAATAAATTAACAAACTAAATTAAATATTACTAACTCTCTACAATTCTCAAAACTAAACACATTTTTAAAAGTTTGTAACAAGATCAATAACCCCCAATGTGAATGTCGGATTCTCATTCTGAATCCATGGTAACATTAGATTAATAAGTATCATATAAATTAATATAGATTACATTTTATAGTATAATGGAAACGTCTAAAATATTGTAGAAGTGTTTAGTTAATCCTATAGTACAGGATAAAATAAAAGTTCTTAATGGATAATTCTACCGTTTTGGGAAATCTTCGAAAGTGATGAAAGAACTGTGGAAAACTAAGGTAAATTATTTAAATTAATTAACAAACTAAATTAAATATTACTAAATCTCTACAATTCTCTAAACTAAACACGTTTTTAAGTCTGCAACAATATAAATAATTCCCCAATGTGAATGTCGGGTTCTCATTCTGGATCCATGGTAACCTCAGATTACTAATTATGTAAATTAAAATAGATTACATAGTAGAATATTTTTATTGTCAATTTTTTAAGAAAAAAATTAAAATTCGCTACAATAAATAAAATATTACAAATGTAAATAGATATTTTCTAAAGTATTCACTGCATGATGCTTTTAGTACGATATCAACGGTAAGATTATATCTTATTATATATTAAATCTTACCGTCGAACACCGAGGTATGTTTTATAAGATATTCTTGTTTTTTGTGTTGTTAACCCTGGTATAGTTAGACCCATATTAATTTCATTCTGAAAGCGATGCCGCCAAGTACACAAAAATGATAAAGCAAATAAACCCTTTTGTAAACAATGATTTATTGCAGCAAAAAATATTCAACTCGACGACTATGCCACGCGTTACAGGTGTTATGGCACGCCAGAGACGAAATAAAATGATGTTTTTTTAAGTACGTGATACGTGTTTTCGCAATATTTTTATTTAGTTATCTAAAAATATGTAATCTGGCTCTGTCAGAGGCTATGTGCTTTCGAAAAGGTTTGTTTACTTTATCATTTTTGTGTACTTGGCGGCATCGCTTTCAAAATGAAATAAATATGGTTCTAACCATACCTGAGGTAGGCCAAACACGTCACTGGAGTTAGTTAATTAGTTTGTGGTATTTACCAAGGTTAGTTTATATTTATAAGGTTGCGACACATCCTCAACTTTTAGGCGGTTCGCGGTCGGGGACGCAAGGAAGAGCACTCCACGGAGAAAAGTTAGCAAGACTGGGTAAAATCAAAGCTGATGATCATCAGTGATATTTGTTAAAAAATGTAATTCCAAATGTTTTTTATTTAAAGTAAAAGAATTTACAACTTAATAATAATTAAAAACTGTTGGGTAAACGGTTGTTCTACTAATACAATTAATTGTATATCTCCGGCACTGACCAACATGGCCGAAAAATGGAAGATGTGACGTCATAACACGTCAAAGCAATATGGCCGAATGTCGCGACCCTATATAGACCGACTTTGGTATTTACTATCTTTTATTAAATTAACGATCTCTCAATGGTAGAGCGCAAGTAATTTCCATTGTGCATTTAAATACCTAATATACGGATGCACATAATTTTAACCAAATCCATGAATGCCTCGATTTGAGAGTATTTATTTTTTAACTAACATAATTCTTTAATGTAGACCTATTGTGATCACTAAATGAAATAGGGTTGTATTTATTTAATATAACATATTTTACTCTGTTTGATATGCCACATATTATATTATGAAAGTCACAATTCTCTCAAATTTAAACTAAGGCTTTTGTTTTAAGCTATTTGTTTTTTCAGTGTAGCAGGTATATTTTTTCGATTTTGCTTGACTAACTAAAATCGCCTGTTGGAAAAGCTCTTTAAGAAAGAATACAATCAAAATGTGATTTTCTAATGTTTCGTAGACTTTTTAAACAACCTTTAATTTTATTTTCTGAATACTTTTTACATCTGAATTATTCCAGTGAAAGTTGGCACTCCAAAGGAATGCCAGCAAACAGATGAATTACTACTAAACTTATAAAAACTCAAAATTTCTAAATCATTTTTAAGAACTCATTAAGCAAACCAAGTGCAATATTTTATAAATTTAATTTATTGTTTTGAAATGTATGGTTTTGATATGATTGGCAGCAGTCCATATACTTATTTGCTTTCTGAATGAGACGTGTTGGCGATTACTTGTTGAACGTGTTGATAGACTTTTCGACGCTGTTAAACAAGACAGTGCCGGCACGTAAGGCTCTGGAGCCCCGGTCTCAAAGAAAAAAAAGGGGCGTATAATATTATGTTTATAATACATTAATTCTTGGGATATAAAAAATGCAAGTATACATTTATATATAAAAAATATATTTTAAACCAATTACATTGCACAAAATCCCTACGTTATTGTTAAGCAGTCCTTGTACTACACCAAAGAATACCAATCCATAGAACCCCACAAGTGAGATTTCAGCGTACCCTAAAATTTTTTAGTACCTACCGCGACCAACAGATGGCGAAAATAGTACGATGTCGCTTTGCTAATATGATTACCATCAGAAATTGATAGCAGTCGCTGACAAGCAGTCGGCCCGATCAGTTAGAGTGAGGATATACGCAAAATTTAATAAAAATAAAATCCCCGATAAATGGACCCAGTAGCCATAAGATTATTAAATTTATTATTTGGACGGTAAAGCCATAGAAAGTTTTTAATACGCCACAAACGGTTAGTTGCCCTAACAAGAGGACGGAGCGGAGGCTTGGTTTGGGACCCAAAATAGTCCTCCATTACCTCCTTTCCGTGATTTTATAACCGCCTTCGCGTTAAAGACAATCAGGTATTATTTTTCGACGGTAAAGATACACCAATATTTAAAATATTTTTCCACAATTATTTTGCATTTTTTTACAAAATAGTTGTTATTTGATTTCAATGTTAATAGAAAATAAGGAAACATCTACGTTTTTAAGGCTTCCATAACGAAGAATTCCTTTAAATTATAAAAACTGCCAGAGGTGTTAGGTGCCCGCACACATGTACACTTTTTGTGTTGCGCAACAGAAAATGGCTTCATTCTGGGCCCTTATTCTCGAGTCGTGAAAATGATCACATCGTTTAAAAAGTAAGAGAAATTGCTCTTCTCTTGGTTTCAAGCAGTAAGCATATTCACATTGGTGAAGGATCAAGCGCATCATGGCGCTGTATTCAAGAATTCGGAATTAAAATACTGAGAGAAACCATCGATGATGTCAACGTTCCGATTGGGTGAATTGATGAAGGTTCACTTCTCTTAAAATGGAGAATAGGGGTCCTGGTATTGCACAGTGTGAATATTGTTGCAAGTTTAAAAATTGCGCCATTTTCAATTTTCTCTACATTTTTCGAGTTGCGTACACTTTAAAAATTGATACGTGTAAACAAGCAAAGTTACCAAACTTGCGCAATACCAAGATGTACCGACGTGTTGGTGAATATAGAGTGGCGCAATATTTGTCTTCTGCAGTTTTAACGCCAAAAGGTACGAAATAGTAGAGGTTATAATTTAGTTTACTATGTAGTATTTAACAAAATGGTAATGGTTCGATATAACGGTTTTCGCTATTATAAGAGATTTTCGAAAAATTCTTTTCAGGGGTTTCTATAGGTCGATTATGACACAAATCTGTGTGCGCGTTTTCCAAAATCCATTTCTATAATTTATTATTAATAAAAGCATATATTACGGGACGGTGGAGTGAACAGGGATGCTGGACGGGGACAAAACAGTATAAATCCAACGTCAAACACAAGAAAACATTAATACACTGCACTCGGGGCACATGAAAAATGTAAGTTAATTTTGAAAAATATTAAATTTTTCGAAAATCTAGCCCACACATATGAGATATTCCGTCCGCCATTAATTAAAGAAGGAAAGTTCATTTTGGTCAGCTGATAACATGAAGTTCGTCATTATAAAAATGACATGACAGTCTTAATAGAAGCAGCGTTGCCAAACTTCTTATGAAGAATTAACACCAAGCCTATTTCGGGGATTATCCACCATTTCCATGAGAAACAATGGTATTTTTTGTAGAAATGCCTCCTTCTTTATGTTTAGGTATTTTCCTTTTTTGTCTACAAATTATAATAGGAAGAAGAAATAACCTAATTTTTCATATGAATTTTGTCCTGTATCTTCCTTTTTTTAAGCTATTGACACTTTCTCACTTTATTTGGCAACATCGCAAGACATTTACAGTTCTATTGCAAACTCTTCTTTTTTATGCAGTGACAGCCATGGCGGGATTGTTGTACTATTATTTATTTTTAATTTTTAAACAATTTTTGGACATTTTTGTAAACAGAAAGTGCGGTGTGTACTGTGAAATACTGTTTTTGGATTTTGTTTAATGTAGGATTTCTACTCTTTCGTCCCCACCCAGCACCCCTGTTCACTCCACCGTCCCGTAATATGTTTTTATTAATAATAAATTATCGAAATGGATTTTGGAAAACGGGCACACAGATTTGTGTCATAATCGACCTATAGAAACGCCCTGAAAAAGAATTTTTGAAAAATCTCTTATAATAGCGAAAACCGCTATATCGAACTATTACCAACAAAATAATGGTAGATCAAAAAACTAAATGAACGTCTGAGGAAACCTAACTCATTTAATAAGCTTAATAGATAATAATCAGTGCCTATGAAATGTTGAATTAAGTGACTTTATCAAACTTTTTCTTGGCACTTTTTACTTGCGCAAGATATTTATAAAGCCATTTTTAAGGCATGTGTGAACATAACATACCTAAACACAATAAAAAGTTGCGTCACAAAAGGTGTACATGTGTGCGAGGTACCTTAAGGTAGCTTACAATGGCGAATAAGAAGGATGTGGCATCTATACGTACATGTATTTACTGATTTTCGCAGCAGTTTTTTGAGCTGTGCTAAAGGAGCGTCAGGTTTTTCCACTAAAAAAATAGTCGAATACGTTAAAAATTATTACCATATTTAGAGTAATAAAACGAATAACTTATTAGCGCCTTCTTTTCCTGAACGACAAAACTTATTGAAAAACTAAGTAAATGAATAAATTTGTTAAACCGTCGCGTTTTTGACGGCTTTATACTTTATGTATTAAGTTGTGCTCACTTTCCATTAATCTAAATAACTAATTTCCATTTAATGGTATGCAAGACGCTCCCTAAAAACCCTTTACCCTAACAATTTAATCTTTTATCCAATGTTAATCACCTGTGAATGTTGTGTTATTTACAAATTTTATAAAATTATTTCCTATACGTATAACTTTTTTGTGTATAAACTAGAAAAAAACAGGTAAAACTTTTGCGTTTGGGGATAATGTAGGTGTATTGCTTTGTTTCCGTATTTTTTCAGTAACCTTGTATGTAACAAACTTTCATTGTCAAATATTACTCTTAACTGACAAGCAGTAATTTTTAAGAGATCAATAAATCCATTATTACTTGAAGGGACTAAAACTGGTGTGTAACATTTTTTAATTAATTTTAAATAATTAACAACACGGCATAAATTAATCTCTAAAAAACTTAATGAAGTTTTGTATAAAAACCCAGCGCTTTTTACCTAAAAATACCTTTTTGTTTTCTCGACTTCCCTGACACATTTTAGCAGAGAAATTTTTTAAATTGGTCTCGAGGGCAGCATAAAAAGCCCCTGTTTAAAAAGGTTAATACGGCTTTATTGCTGCCCTCGACAGATGGGAAATTTTAGTCAGTTAATATGAAAAGGCACTTTATATAAAAATTTATGCCTTCGCCGTTCCTTTTTAATATTTTATTCGCAGCTTTAATTTTTAGGAAGAAAATAATTAATTGTGGGGTGCTAGTACATAAAACGATATTTAAGACCCTTAAAAGCAAAATCAGATATCCATTTATCAAAATTTTGCAAAAGCTATAGTCATATTTTACTTTAGTAAAGGAACTAACGTACCGTGGGTGTCTTAAGCGAGGTAAGAGGGAGTTTGTTGACACGGGACTTAAATACTTGAAGATTTGGGGGAAGGAAAGACCTCCGCGGGCAGCAGGTTCCACAACCTAGAAACTCTAGGGATAAAAGAACGAACAAAGTGAGAAGTTCGGGGCCTGTCCAGTTGGACTGTATAGGGATGCATACGCGCGGGACCACGAGTTTCTCTGTTGGGAACCACAGAGTGAGGAACTATACTGACAATTCTTCAGAGCAGAACTATGGAAGTACTTATAGAAACGCGATAAATCCCCCTCAGCCCGACGATGGGCAAGAGAGGGAAGCCTTTCTGTAAGTGAAGGATCATTAATGAGACGAATAGCTCTTCTTTGAATAGAATCAAGAATGCTTAGGGTTGTGGGGGACGCCATGCCCCAGATATGGGAACAATATTCCAAGGGAGGTCGGATTCTGGGACACATATAAAGTGTATAAATTGAGAAGCGGAAAAAAGACTCTTTGGCCTCGAAAAGAGAAATCCAAGCTTTGAAGCTGCCGTATGGCTATAGATACAATGTGTTTATGCCAGTTAAGGCTACTTTCAAATGTGACGCCCACAAGATTGAAAGGTGTCTTTGCTCTGTAAAACTTGGCCGCTCATAAAGTAGAGGATGAGTATTTGATGACTCTCTTCACGACAAGAAACATGATTGTGTTTTGGATGCATTAAAATGGACGAGATTTTTGGACGCCCAATCCAATATTAAATTAGATCCTGCGAAAGAGATATCTGCATCGCTCTGCGTGTTGTTTCCAAATCAGGTTTAGTGATGGGTTTAGAAACCTGAAAACTGGAGGTGAAGGGTACTATCGTCGGCCAGGGTATTTCGATTATTATTAGAGATAAAAACTTGCGGTTTTTGCGAACTGTTGCTACTTTTTGATGAAATGAAAGATTACACCAAAAGATTTTTTCATGGCCCTCTTAGTTTTTGACATACAGGTCGAAATTCATTTTTGGACCCTCCTCGTATTTCAATTGTTTTATAACTTCCAACAAAAGTTAAAACTAATATTAGTAGATAGTTTTGTAAGAACATTTTAAAAGCGCAAATTCGGTACCCTTTGAAAATAATACAAAAAAAACATAAAAAGGCCACCTGCAATCGGACTATTCTATACAAAGGAGCCGCTATCCTTTACAGCGACACACCGATACACTAAGGGATAGAAATCCATTATTTTGGCCAAAAAGCAACTTTGAAATTTTAATGGCTCATGCTGTGTATTTCAAAGTAGATACTCCAAACTACATGTACGCAAAATTGTAAAAGGATATGACGACTTCTATTGGGGTAATAAGAAACTTGAAAATATATTTTAAGTAAACATAAATATACAACATTTAATCTACTTAGTTTATTATTAGCGTTGTTTACTAAAAAAGTAAAAGAGTTTAAATAATAAGAGCTATTGTTGTGTTTCCGATGCAGTCTCGTGAAGTCTCGGTACTTTTGTCAAAGATTTTTTTACCTTTTTCTTTATCAGTATTTGTACTTACAATTGCCTTCCTACTTTTTGCTACTTCTGAGTATAAGGACAGATACAAGATTTTTTTATAATTTATAGTTAAGGTTTTCCATTTTAAAATGTAATATGTTTTGTCCTACACTGTATATCCTAAAAGATAAAAGCATTCTGATGAAAGATATGGATTCCTAAAGACATAGTGTCGATCGTCACGGGAGATGAAACTTATCTTTATTATTACGACGTCCGAACTAAACAACAGAATAAGATATGGGTTCTCGAGAGGTGAAGAAACTCCGACCGAAGTTCGCAAATCAAGACCAGTAAAAAAAATAATGATAGTTGTTTTCTTTGGTTCAAGAGAGAATAATTGAACAGTGTTGTGCTCCAAAGGAACCCAAGAAGACCGTAATACAAATGCTCTCTGGTACCACTACAGTATGCCTTTCAAAACTTATAGAAAAGTTAAGAGTGATTCGCCCAAACTCGCAACTCTCTAGCTGGTACGTTCATCATGACAATGCTCCACCTCATCGAGCTGAACTTACCAGTTCATTTTGATAGATGCAGGCTTCAGACTTTTGGAACATCCGCCTTATAGCCCCAACTTGGCGCCGTGTGACTTTGGGTTGTTTCCTTTTGTCAGAGCCAACTGAAAGGACCAAAGTTTAAAACTGAAGACGCTACTGGAGGCCTGGGATAAAATATGCGCTGAAATTTCAAATGGAAAGTAGAAAGCTATTTTCTAAGTGCACTGGTTAGTTGAGAATGGAAAAGTGTATGCAATGATGGCAGAAGCCTATTTTGAAAAATCAAATAAATGTACGTATATCTCAAAGCTTTTTCGAGCACCCTCAGTGGTGTAAATGTTTTTTTTAATTTTTATATTTTTCGATATATGAACCAGACGTATGATTTTTTTTAATGAAACACCCTGTATTTTTTTTTATTTAAGAAATTATAGAGGATGGAGATTTTTTAAAAAATATATAACACCTTATAGTTATTTTCAAATTTAACACCATAAATTGATGTTTTGAAATTGAATTTCGCATAGTGGGTCATGATATAAACTGTATAACCAAACTTAGCTCTAAGTTTATAATCCATTTCCATTTTACAGCAAAATTTGAGTTTTAACTATTTTATCTCGGCCAGGATCCCTATTCACCCCTCGGTTCCTCAAGTTTTTTTCACTTATTAATTAAAAACCAAAGACAATTGTAGTTTCACTATAGACTCCCAGAACAATGCTAAATTTTTGGCATCAGTTTGGACGCTGGCTTGGCTGAATTTTTAAAGCGGCATATTATACGTAGGGTAGGGCGGGGCTAGTTGAGCATAGAGGTAAGTTGGGCAATCAAAATATCTTAAAAACTATCGACCGCACGCGAAAGCATCAAATCGCGTAGAGAAGGGGTTGCGCGAGGGGAACTCATTGTGCGACCACTAGTGGTGACGCGGCGGTCAAGAAAAGTATCCGTGCGCATTATTTATTTTGTGATTAAAAAGTAAGTTAATTGCAAGTTGGAAAATTTTCTGTGATCTGTGATACTTAAATGTATTCCGTTCTCAATCAGGTAAGTGTTAATTTTAAGTAAATTTATTGCAGTTTTAATATGTATAAAGATTTTGGATATAATTTTAACCGGTTTTGAAATAAATTTACTTTTTCTTTAAAATTTCAGGTTGGGGTTAGTTGAGCTACAGTTGCCCAACTAACCCCACGGTTTTAAGTATAAAATGTTTTATTTTTATTTTTAGGATACGAACTTAGAACGATAAGACTACTAGAGTCTCCTCAAGATTTAAAAGAGGCTGCAACCCGAACTTTGTACAAGCAACAAAGAAAACAAGCTGACCTATCTAACTTAAATTTTCTCTGAAAATAGTTCGATCATACCCAAAGGCTGGTCCAAGAAAAAGGGCCAAATCAAACAGAAGATAGAGAAAATCTGCAATTTTAACAGATACAGAAGGCATTACAAGGGAAGCAAAATAAAACTGCTAAAAAAGTTTAAAAAACGAAGATGAATTGATAGATATTAAATCCAATAGTTAAGCTAAGCTAGGTACGTTGCTGTTTTATTAATGAGATTTGTTGTTTTGCCACTATAAGGTTATAAATTTAAAATGCAAATTGTCAAAATGTATTTACTTATACTTGACTATCTACATTAAAATAGATGTAGCTCCTAAATTCGACTTATTAGAAAAGAAATTACTAGGGACACTATTAATAAGGGATAAATTGCTAATCCATCAGTATGCAATATAAGCCATTAAGGCTTATTTTTGAGAAGCTATAACCGATCAAGTGAAAAATTGCTCAACTAGCCCCGCCCTACCCTACTGTTTAAGTGTGTACTCGAAGGATACCCGCTTCATAAATTCCACGAAGCGAGCTTTCAAGCTGATGACCAAAAATTTAGCATTGTTCTGGGTGTCTATAGTGAAACTACAATTGTCTTTGTTAAAAACTGAATATTTTCAATCGGCTTTATTGCGTTTATACTTTAAAACGTGTCCAAAATCAGTATGTATTCATAATTTAAAAAAAAAACGGTTTAATTTTATACAAAACAGTAAAAAACCCTTGTATAAAACTTACCAAAATTATTATTAAAATTTTTACTTTGAAGGTATCAGTTTCATACGTAGTTTCCTAGTATTTTGTTTTAAAACAAATGTTTTTTAAACATTAATAATTAATAGTTTAAAAAAACTAAAAAAACACGCTTTTATATGCAACCGAACTAAAAATTAGAAAATAATTTTTCATTAAAAAAAATATTGTCATTTCATAGTAAAAAGCGTGGGGTGCATTTTACTATTTTTTCATAACTTTTCCATCATAGATATTTGCAAATATAATAATTATAACATTTAATATATTTATCACCCCACGCTTTTTACTATGAAATGACAATATTTTTTAATGAAAAATTATTTTCTAATTTTTAGTTCGGTTGCATATAAAAGCGTGTTTTTTAGTTTTTAAACTATTAATTATTTTTCATTTTTAGTTTCTGCTACTCTTGACAAAATGGCGAAAAATTTTTTAATGAACAAGAGTGGCAAATTTTAAAATTTTTCCAACAGATTGCAACTCACTAAAAAATTTCTTCTTCATTAAGTAGCAAAGTTTGAAATTTTGCCAACAGATGGCAATCCAGGCAATGTTTGGACCGTTGCCAATATATTGCAACCCACTAAAAATTTCTTCTTCATTTAATAGCAAAGTTTGAAATGTTGCCAACAGATGGCAACCTAGGTGTTGTTTTTATATTTTTATAATATAATGGAATTTTTTTCCTGGCGATCCAAAAAAGAATGTTAATTTTTATTAATTGCACATTATGTATTATGTATACATTACACATAATGTAATTTTTATTATGGAATCCTTGAACTAATGGTGCAACTAACCCTATATTTTTATTGTTCATAAAAATTGAACACCAATGGTGCAACTAACCAAATTGTGTAAAAACTAAAAAATTTCTTCTTCATTTAATAGCAAAGTTTGAAATGTTGCCAACAGATGGCATCCTAGGTGTTGTTTTTATAATATAATGGAATTTTTTTCCTGGCGATTCAAAAAAGATAACGGGATACTGTTTGCAGATTATTGCATTGTCATGTTTCCTTAATACGTGTGCAAAGTTTCAAAGAAATCGAATAGCTGGAAGTTGGTTAAAATTAGGCTCAAAGATTCCGTTACATAGCCAGATTGATAGTTACAACCCAAGTTAATAAAAGCGTGTTAAAAATACATACTAATTTTGGACACATTTTTGAGTATAAACACAGTGGCGCTGCTTCAAAAAATCAGTTTTTAATTAATTAATAGGTAAACAAACTTGCAGAACCGAGGAGTAAAAGGGGTGCTGAACGGGACCAAAATATAAAATAAAAAGTAAAACTAGATTTTTGCTGTTAAATGTTAACAAATTTGAAACTTGGGGCTAACCAGAGTCGGTCTATATGGGTCGCGACATTCGGCCATATTGCTTTGACGTGTTATGACGTCACATCTGCCATTTTTCGGCCATGTTGTTCAGTGCCGGAGATATACCGTTTATTGTATGTTATGGCAGTTAATATCGTGTTTTTAAATATTTTTTATATTTTATTAAATTATATGCAATAAAAAATACAAGAAGAATTAGTCTACAATTTGTGCTAAGTGCTTTGGTGGTTGTCATTATAGATTCCGTTAAAAATCCTGCAAAAGATGCAAAGACAGATTTGTTATGTCTGCAGTTTAAGTGTAAATATTGAAAAACTTACGTTTTGTCACTTAATAATAAAATTACGCGAAACGTTAGCTGGTAATTACTTTTTGTTTTATTTAGGTTTTAGACAATGATGCCTAATATTTTGCCCGAAATTTAAAGCCTTGTTTTCAAAGCGCCTTTGCTTCTAGCCGAGACACAAACCCAATATCGTATATTTCTGTAAATATGGTAAATATTTTCGACACTTTTGATCTAGAAACCCATTTTTATCCGCTGATTAACCGAATTGAAACACTGCTGCTCCTTAGTTTAAATTGCCAATTAATAAAAAAAACAACAACTTAATTTTTCGACTTTAAATTATATAAAATTATCAATAACTAAGATTCGATATAAATAAAAGCCGTTACTGTTTCCCATAATGCCGTTTTCCTGTGTGAAATGATTCGATTTCGCAAGTCAATTTCCTTTACTTAATCCCGAAGGGAAGGCAGGAAAACTCGTTTACCGATAGAAAGGATCACGGAGAGCTAATTTCCACTTAGTTTTTGGTTTTATATCTCCTTTATTTCAGGAAAAATCCTTAATAGAACCTGTAAAACTTGATTGGGTTGGTCTTTATTTCACAAAGTAAATATCAGTTATGAGAAAGGTTCAGTCGTCTATATTTTGGATCGCTAATAACTTTAGAACAAACTTAGTAAAGATCCGGCTTTCGCAAAAAGTCTTAATTTTTTTTAGTCTTTTAATATACCGGGTGATGCATCGCCGGGCGGGACATCGGAAATCCATGTAATTTTTAATGGGGTCACTTATTGGCTCCCCTAATTATTTTAGAGAAAAATTCTATTGAAGTTTATTGAAGGGCATGCAAATCTACGTCCATGCTAATATATTTTTTATGTTTTACCCATCTATTATTGATCTGTAATACCTTAGAAACGGAATATGTTATGGTAGCAATAATACCTGCTATCACACCTAGGGCATTATAAGCGGGCATTATGATAATGCCCGCTTATAATGCCCTAATGCGCTAATATGGACATTTTATTGCTTATCCAATTTTATTTCTCTCACAATAAAGATCAAGTTTATACAAACATATGTATTAAAATAAAATCAATAACTTACCAGTTCCTGAAAATATGCCATTAAAACGGTTTCGGTTATTTGAAGAATTGCGTTCGCATCTTTACAAATACCAAATATGCCATACTCCCGATCAGACTGTTGCCTTGATTTAACTAGGAAAAGATTTTCGGTCGCTATTATGGCCTTTTCTCTTATATTTTTGTGGAATTTCTTCCATTTTTTGAGCAAATCGTTAAATAAAAAATGCCAACTGACTAACTGATAGAAACATCAAAGTCAAACTTAACACCAGTCATTATCTACTTACGTATACAGGTACAGGTGCAACTTATTTTTTATATTGCGAATAAATAATGTAATTAGTCATTGAAAAACTCTTTTTGGGTAAAACATAAAGCATTGTATGCACCACGGGCTTTACTGGACTATAATGCCCATCAGGTCGAAATCTAGCCCTCGGGCCAGAGACCCTCGGGCTATTTCGACCTTCAGGTATTACAGCCCTTGATACATAAATAGCTATTTTAAAAATTATTACATTATTATCGCCTCATATTTATGAACAACAATAAAAATACCAGTTAGCGTGACATAAGTGCTTGTCTTAAGTCAGGACACTCCTCTTGAACATTTTACTTAGTGCTTTATTATTATCAAAAAATCGTAGAGCGAGAAGATTAATTCAACTCTAATCTCTTCACTGTACGAGTTACAATAATAACAAAGCACTAAATTTCAAAAATGACAGCAAGTCTCACCGCAACTGTCTATTATTCCCTGTTGTTCGCTACGCTGCTGAGGCGACAATAATGCAGCAATTTTAAAAATACATTAGCATCTAACTGGCAAACGGGTTAACTGAAAAATCTAAAGTTTTTACCATGTTACGTAGATTTGCATGCTCTTCAATAAACTTTTAATGAATTTTTCTCTAAAATAAATAGGCGACCCAGAATTGACCGCATTAAAGAAGTACATGGGATTTCCTATGTCCCGCCCGGCGATGGGTCACCCGGTATCTTGGTCATTTGGATTGTGACATTCCATTTTTAAGGGAAAAACACAAAATGGCTGATTTTTTTGATAGAGGGGGCAACTTTGTGTATTAGACTGGGCCAAAATTTACTTTTTTTTTTTTTGAAAAAAAAATATCCGAAAATATTGTTCAAGGGGATAAAAATGATATCATACCCAATCGCCACTGTTGTCGATCATTCCATTCATTATCCGCCAAGCCTCTCTCCCTCATTTCAGTTTGTACCCCTTCTATCCAGCTTTTTCTGGGTCTGCCTCTTTTTCTTCTTCCTGTGGGGGTCCACTTTAAAATCCTTTTGGGTAATCTTTCTTCTTCCATTCGTTGAACGTGGCCATACCATCTGAGTTGTTTTATCTTTACATCTTCCACTATGTCTAGGTTGACTCCCATTATGTCCCTTATAGTGTCATTTGGTACTTTTTCTAGGCGTGATTTACCTGCCGATCTTCTCCAGAAATCCATCTCTAGTACTCTAAGTGATTTCTCGGTTTTTTCTTTCAGTGGCCAAACTTCACTACTGTATGTGACTATAGATTTTACTATAGAATTATATATTCTGTGTTTGTTTTTTTCGAAATAGTTTGGTCCCAGAGTATACTCACTTCTTAATAAACTTCCCTCCTATGGTCTAACTCAACTAAACTCTGTACTCTTGGTTCTCTAGTTATCTATCTGATCGACGTATATCAGCTATTGTGGACGGCCATTCTTCAAGCTTTTCACTAAGTAAATGCTGGAGTCCCTCAGGGCTCAGTTCTGGCACCAACATTGTTTCTTCTTCACATCAACGACCTTCTCGTCGTCCACAACTAATTCCATTCATAGTTTCGCCGACGATAGTACCCTTCACTCCAGTTTTCAGGTTCCTAAACCCATCACTAAACCTGACTTGGAAAACAAACGCAGAGCGATGCAGATATCTCTTTCGCAGGATCTTAATTTAATATTGGATTGGGGCGCCAAAATCTCGTCCATTTTAATGCATCCAAAAACACAATCATGTTCCTTGTCGCGAAAAGAGTCATCAAATACTCATCCTCTACTTATGAGCGGCCAAGTTTTACAGAGCAAAGACACCTTTAATCTTGTGGGCGTCACATTTGAAAAGTAACCTTAACTGGCATAAACACATTGTATCTATAGCCACGGCAGCTTCAAAAAAGCTTGGATTTCTCTTTCGAGCCAAAAAGTATTTTTCCCCTTCTAATTTATACACTTTATATGTGTCCCAAATCCGACCTCCCTTGGAATATTGTTCTCATATCTGGGGCATGGCGTCCCCCTACAACCCTAAGCATTCTTGATTCTATTCAAAGAAGAGCTATTCGTCTCATTAATGATCCTTCACTTACAGAAAGGCTTCCCTCTCTTGCCCATCGTCGAGCTGTGGGGATTTATCGCTCTTTTATAGGTACTTCTATGGCTTCTGCTCTGAAGCAATTGTCCAGTATAGTTCCTCCACTACGGTTCCCAACAGAGAAACTCGTGGTTCCGCGCGTATGCATCCCTATACGGTCCAACTGGACAGGCCCCGCACTTCTCACTTTGTATCGTTCTTTTATCCCCAGGTTTCTAGATGTGAACCTGCTGCCCGCGGAGGTATTTCTTCCCCCAAATCTATCAAGTATTTAAGTCCCGTGTCAACAAACTCCCTCTTACGTCACTTAAGACACCCACGGTACGTTAGTATTTAGGCTTCTTAACCTTCGTGGTTTGTCCAAAGATAAAAAAAAAAATTGTATTTCATTCCTGTGATATTTTTATTCAAGACACGTCCGGTATAAAAAGAAAGAATAAAACATAAATGGATTATTACAGTGTATGCCCCCATGTTTATACTTGGGAGAATGTTCTTTAATAGATGTAATAGTTTAGTCGTTTATAGCTCGAGAATTCGAATTTACAAATGGCGAACACAATAAATCTTGTTAATGGCCAGTTAATGTAAGCCGTCCCATAAATTTCCGACAAGTTTGTGTTCTCAATTCTTGCTTTCCTTCTTATCCAAGGACGCCTAATAAAATGAGACGTTTAAAATTGGGTAAAAAAATATACCTCTTTTACGTATGACCCAGGCGCGGCTGGTGATTTTCTTTTTCAAATGGGGCAAATTTTGTGGTAACTACCAAAACTTTTTCCAAACGTTAATACATAAATAATTAGAATGGCCTTGATAGTTATTTAAAGGGTTATATTACCGGATCTGAAAAATAAATATGGATGATTGCAGCGAAAAATCATAATAACCCCCCCTACCTGGGCGGCACTGCGCAGTCCCCTTGTGGGCATGCGCAGTAAAAAAATTCTGACTAGCGAAATACAAACAACAGGACCGGGTTTAACATTTTATATATGATTCATTTATAAAGAAAATATACAAAGTAATTTTGTTTCTAGGTATATATATTTAAATATTTTATTTTAAGTCTGTATTCGTATTTCATAGCAGTCCCTAAAAGTAAACAGGTTACCATTGGGGACTATTTTTTGTTCTATAATTTTTATTTTCGGTATCGCTGATTTTATTGAAATTTAGCAAACAGGAGTGCTTAAAAACACTGATCTCAATTTAAATTCCGTTTTTGCTAAAAAACCTTATTTTTGATTCATGAGGACCCACTTTGACTCAACCTCAAACCTGCACGAAATTTTTTTCCGCATTATTATTTTCTTCTTAACACTACCTTGACCACAGCAAAACTGAATGGTTGTTATTTTATCATAAAAGCAATTAGTTTTGGTGTAACTTCATTTAAGGAATAAATCTCAATTCATAAACTGATGTTTCGCTCCCGTTGCCGTAGCAGTTGTCGTTCAGTTAAATTGGCGTGTAATGCCATTGAAATTGTTTATTTTGGGGTTAGGGCTAAACTGACCTCATATTTGTAGTGAAACCAAAAAAAAACGCGAAATACCAATATTAAAATTGGTAATGGACCCATAATGGCTTAGTATTATATTTCTATAACTTTTAAAGATATCAAAATCTAATTTATGCCAATTTGTAATATTAAGAAGCAACTTTTTTTAAGCAATTACATCAGCTCTAGTCAATTTTTCTACTTTTTGAGATACGCCACTTCGTGATATTGTCGACAGAAATTGCTTATGGCTACGTGTTATAATGAAAGTATGTCAAATTATTTTGATTAAACTGCCATATTTTATTTTTTTTGATTTAAATGCATCAGTGAAATACTAATACAGGGTGTCCGACTATATTTTAACCCATTTTGACCGCAAATAACTTTAGAACAAATAAAATTATCAAAATGCGGTGCTCGGCAGAAAGCCTTAGATTTTTTTGTCAGCCTTTTATATTCCTTGCCATTTGGTTGTGACATTTGATACTTCTTACGACAACGGCCAATCTTCGTATATGGGGCAAGTTTGTTATTTCAAATGGAACGCCACGTATATTTTTCTATAACCTAAATACAATTGTTCCCGTTTAAAAAAAATTAACTCCAAACCACGACCATTTCAAAGAATGGATATCGCTGATCTCTAAAAATTGACTGCATGGCAACAAAGAGTATTATTTGAAACAGAAAATTTGACTTACTCATTATTTAGTTTTGGTTATGCAAAACTTAAATTAAACAAAAGTTAAAAAACACCAAGAATTACTTACAACGCACAAATGAAACACCAAATACCAAAATAACTATACCTGATAACGGTCGACCGTAGATGGGAGATTGGATTTGGGCGGCCGACGGCGTCAATTTTACCTGGATTTTACGATCGGGAAATCCCAAATTATAAATTAAATTAGGATGAGTGTGGTCCTGTCACTGTATAGGTAAACGTTTTCAGTGTTGCAACCACTATATTTATTAAAATACTGCAAATTTTGTCAATGTTGCCAACACTATATTGGGTTTTAAATGAAAAATGCTAACTTTTATAAGAACTGCGCATGTGCAAGGTGTAATCGTAAACATTGGAAATATTTTTTCACCAGTTCTATACTCAACTACTCATCTATAAAACTTCTAATTGCGTCCACAGTATCCTTTAGAAGTAGCTCTTAATTATGGACGCACTGGCACAGTACAACATTAGAGGTGGTAATATTTTTGCTAAGGGAATTTGTAATTTTTAGCGAAAAATCTTTGTCTGTAAGGCCCCTATTGTGGTGGGCAGGAATTTGTCTCAGTTCTAAAAATAAGGTACATTGACTGTACACATTTTAAATTTATCATGGTCAAGAGCCACAGCCGAAAGGGACCTTTAGTACTTATGAATTTATTCATCTGCAAGAGAAGAAACAGGACTTACTTTTTGGAAAGGGGCCGGAAACCTAACTTATGTTGCCACGGCCTTCTTAAGCATATGAGCCGTGAAGGAGGAAATCTGGCAACACAGCACAGTAGGAATGTCAAGTAAAGTTTAGAAGTAAACAGAAACAAGTTTAAACGATTGCTTAAAAGGTTTTTTCTGTTTTTAAAAGTTAAATCGTAGCGTATATTTATTATATAAAGAAAAAATAAGTAATTCATTGTTATATTTAAAAAATAGGACCAGTGCCAATATGTCAATTGTTGTTTTTACGTTTAAATGTGCGCGTATAGTTGGTGCGTACGGCGTACATTATGCCACGAACGTGTTGCGTTTCGGGCTGCAAAACGAATTACCCCAGTTATATTAAAACAGAGGGTTATCAAACAACATTTAATTTCCCCATAAACGATGAAATTAGAAAAGCCTGGTTGTGCGCTATTGACCGGATAAGTGTTTTTTTATTAAAAGTAAAAGTAGTACCTATACGGTAAATGGACAAATATATTTTACGGGCAACTAATTAACTAAGTGTGTTTTTAAAAAATTGGTTTAATTTGATATCAATAGTGTGTAAAGTGCACCAAAAACAAATATTTACCCCAAGCAATATTCTAAGGACTATATCAACTAATGCGCATAAATATACTGGTAAGTTTACCAAAAAATATTTATATAGATATTCTGAAAGTTATTTACTTAATGCGGTTTTAGGGTAAATATAGTGGAAAACCTAATTTAAAGCGTTTGTTATTTTAAAGTGCATCTTATGTAATACGAATTAAGCTTTTATATTTATAACTAAACACACATGCTTTCAATTCATTTTAAGTATTGCAAATATTACTAAATAAAAAATGTTTAGTTAAATTTAAAAAGCTACATTGGTCTGTTCGCAAAAAATGCATAAAGAGTGGTAGAAAAATCCTAACAACTTGAAATTTTTAAATCCTTACCAACAAATTTGTATAAGGCAGAAAAGTTCCTGATAAGTTTTGCAGACACATTATTGCTTTTTAGGGCAACTATAGTATTTAAAATTATACCTATATGTTGTCTAAAACATCCTAAAAAAATTAATACCTATATTTTGTTTAAAACACTTAAAAAATTAATTATATTTAGCATGTAATCTATTAGGAACTCATTTCAATATTCCTACTGTACAGTGTTGTTTGCAACGTTGCCTTTCTTACTTCACGGCTCGTATGTTTAAGAAGGCTGTGATGTTGCCCATAATTAAATTTTACTAAATAAAGATCATTCAAGAACAGTAGAAGCTACAAAAGAAATAGAAAAAGAAGATATCGGTTGCGAACGTAAAGACTTGACTCAATTAACGAAAAAAAGAAGAATCAGATGACTAGGTTGTCCATTCTGACTTTAACTAGTTTTAGAAACGTCCCCTGTTGTTTTTCGTTATGTTTTTTTACAGTTTTAAAATAAAAACACAAAAAAATTGTTTACTTAAAAAGCTGTTTTTTTATAAATTACCAATGTTACCGTAATATTACGTAAGAACACCAGTAGTGTCAATGATTTTTTAAATTATCTGGTAATTTTACATCCCTGGGCCTTAATCAAGTTAAAGTTTCACTTTATTGTAGTATTTTATATAATATTTCTTGCACAATTAGACCTACTATTAGTACAAAAAGTATTCAATATTTGATAAAACGATAGAGAAAACACACATGACAAAATATATTTAAAATTCAAAAACAAAAAACGTCTATGCAAATATAATAACGTATATTTGCCAATAAGTCAATTACTTCTTCTTTGTCGAGTCAACTTTTGTTGCTATGCTATTTTACCGAGCGGTCTTTAGCGAATTTTCATAAATGCCCTTCGCTAACCACCGCGACTGACAGAGAAACAATACAGTTGCTCGATGATAATATACATTTCTCTTTTAAGTTTCTATAGGTGAACAACATAATGTGCTCCTTTCTTAGGTTTTTATGCATCTTGCATTGCGATTTAATGTTTTAAGATATTTAATAAGTAGTTTATTTTTGGAATACCCACCGCTTATATTACATTTTTAGCGAGATGGATTCAATGTTAAGAATACGGAAACATATTCAGCCAAAAGTATTTTTCTCCTTCCAATTTATACACTTTGTATGTGTCCCAAATTCGACCCTCTCTGGAATATTGTTCTCATGTCTGGGGAATGGCATCCCCTACAACCCTCAGCATTCTTGATGCCATTCAAAGAAGGGCTGTTCGTCTTATTAATGATCCTTTACTTACTCAAAGACTTCCTTCTCTTGCCCATCGTCGAGCTGTGGGAGATCTATCGCTCTTCTATAGATACTTTTACGGCTTCTGCTCCGACGAATTATCCAGTATAGTCCCTCCTCTTGCAGCTCCCAACAGAGAAACTCGTGGTGCCGCGCGTATGCATCCCTATACGGTTCAATTGGACAGGCCCCGAACTTCCCATTTCGTTCGTTCTTTTATCCCTAGAGTTTCTAGACTGTGGAACCTACTGCCAGCGGAGGTCTTTCCTTCCCCCAAATCTTCAAGTTTTTAAGTCCCGTGTTAACAAACTTCCTCTTACCCTGCTTAAGACACCCACGGTACGTTAGTATTTAGGCTTTCAGCCTTCGTGGATTGGAAATGTTACAACAAAATGGCAAAACAAAAAAAAAACTTTAAAAATCCCGTTTAGGAAAACCGCATCTTGAAACCTGTTTTTTTTCCAAAGTTATTCGCGATCAAAAGTGTTCAAAATATAGGCGGCCATCATGTAAATTATGTTGGTTTGTTTTGAAAACTTGCCTTAATACCATAAATGCAGCAAGTCTGGTTTGTTTTTTCAACCAGGTACTAATTTATCTCTAATACTAAACAATGTTATTTTATTTAAAGGTCAAAACCAAAATACTTGTTTTCTTAAATTTAAATTAGAAATTTGTAAAACTTAAATAAAATACGATTTTTTCAGTGGTGTAACTAGGGTTGGGCAAAGTGGGCCCTCGTCAACGGCCTCACATTTAAAGGGTCTCGTAAACCTTATAAAAGCGATGCCACAGACCTAAAATCCCGTTAATTTTAAGGTAAAAAAAAATAAAACATTGGCAATCCATTGAATCAGACCATGTTGAGGTAAGTGGTGATGTAGGTAATATTATCCGGGTAATATTACGAATAATTTTGGTAAGTTTACGTAATATTACCCAGATCGCTAACATTGGTATATTCTTTCTTTTTGCACTTTATACTCTGACCAAATCAACTAGGCGACAGAATGAATTAAATCTGATCCTAACCTTAATATTTTTGCTAAGGAATTCGTCATTTCGAAAAATCTATGTTTGAGCCTGTTTGGTCAGGAATTTCTAAAATAAGTGAATTGGCTGTAGACATTTTGAATTTTTAACAGCCGCAGCCGAAAGAACTTTAAGTACTTATGGTTTATTCTTTGGCACAAAAAAATAGTTGTTGCCCATAATTAAAATTGACTAAATGAAAAAGCAACTGGCGTCGTGAAATATTCTACCGTTAGTTGCGTCCTGGGGTCCACCGGACCCCATTGTTTATGGAGTTTTTTTTTAATTATTAGAGACGTATTATATTATTTCTTAATAGTTTGTAATTATTTAAGCTGGAATAAAACCACAAGAGTCTTTTTAATTTTATTTTACTGCAGGGTAATACAAGATAGCAAGAAACGCGCTAAGTTCTTCCTTTGTTAGTTCTCTCAGTTCCGTTCTATCAGGGTTGCTAAATTTATCCTGAAATGACAATATCTTTTCATTTGTCCGGAAGAATTATTTTATTTTCCATGTCTTCTGTAAAAAAAGAAAGCTCCATATTTTTAATGGATCGGCGACATCACCACATCTTGCAGGTCCTTGTCCCGAAAGAACCTTGATCAGATTGTGTTTCTTTGTTCTTATATTTAAATTTGGGTTGGCCGGAACAGCGACCATTTGTATCGATTTTGCCAAAATAAAACTTTTCATTCGCTGTTTCTGTCCGCTTGTCTTTGTGATTAGCATGAATTTCTTGTGTTTCAGTATTATCCTCCTCACATTCCATTTCAGAATCAGAGTTATGGTCACATTCTGGGGAAAAATCCTTTGTCCTTGTAGTGCATCTTAGTCACTACCCTCGCTTTCAATTTCATCATTCCACTGGGCTTAATGTTTCTTCATAATTAGAGTCCCAAATCCACACTTTTGAAAGAACCCGCCATTTCAAAAATATTTGCATTATTAGCGTCGTGGTGCCACACAGACCCCAAATGAACTTTGCCACTCGCTACTTGGAACAATACTAAATCAAAGTTAACGCGGTTGTCATCATAGATTATGAGTACGGTAACTTAAAGGTGGATGATGGTTAGCTTAAATTCTAAATTTGCACGTTTTACATAGATTTTAAAAAGTACGGGGGTCCGCCAGACCCCACAACAGATGGCGAAAGTAGTACGATGTCGCTTTGCTAATACGATTACCATCAGAAATTGATAGCAGTCGCTGACGAGCAGTCCGGCCCGATCAGTTAGAGTGAGGATATACGCAAATTTAATAAAAATAAAATCGCCGATAAATGGTAGGTATCCATAAGATTATTAAATTTATGATTTCAGAATAGGATATATCGATGGGTTTTTGACAAAACATCGTAAGCGACATTCGTCAGTTTTGCGGGAAACGTTTTTTTCATTGGCTCTATTTCAGATGAAGATTATGTTCTATATTGGTTCGGCGGTTCATTTAATTAATGGTAGTTATTGGCTACACGCCAAAAAATAAATTATTAGTACCAAAAAACAAAAAAATAAAGCAAGTAAATAGAGAACTAAAAATTGACGTTTTGGTGGCAAGTCTGCCACCGTTGTCAAGATAAATTGAATAAAAATAAAAAATTTAAAAATTAACTATTATTTTAGGGTTTAGAATTTTTAAAATTTTTAATCATGGATAGGTTTATGTACAGAAATATTTTAGCTCAAAATTTGGAAGAAAGCGCTACCAATCTTGGACTAGCTGGAGATTTTTATTTCCAGCATGATAATGACCCTAAGCATTCGTCTAAGTTAGTGAGAGAATGGTTGCTTTATAATGTACCTCACCAATTAAAAACACCTCCGCAATCACCAGATCTCAATCCAATTGAGAATTTGTGGGAGCATCTGGAGCAGCAGATAAGGAAACACGAAATTCAAAATAAAAATCAACTGCAAAACATTCTAAGGGAAGAATGGCAAAAAATGTCTGCTGAAGTTACTACAAATTTAGTTAACTCCATGCCTCGTCGACTGCAAGCTGTCATTGATGCTAAAGGTTACCCCACAAAATATTAAAAACCTTTTTATTTACTGTTTTTGTTTTTAAATGGCAAATGTGGTTTAGTGTACGAATACTTTTTTGAACCAGGTTTTTTAGTTTTCTTATTATAAAAATTTTCTGTTGAAGAATTCTTTATTTTCTCTGCTACAAATAATAGATTTAATAAATATTAATAATATTAATCAGTAGTTTTTCTTCTTGTCATGTATTTAGTAAAAATATATTAAAGAATGTCATATTTTAATAAGTGTACGAATACTTTTTGACCTACTGTATGTCCTCGATATTAGATATTCAAGTAGACTTCGAGTCGCATTCAAGAACAAAATTATTTTGCCCCGACCTACATGACCGAGATTTCAAAAACAGTCAATTCTGTGGGTGGAATTCTTTAGTGGACAAGTGGCTATAGATCAAGGTTGATGGGGATGACCCAACGAATTGATTCAATTACTTTTTTTAACTGACTTCAAAAAGAAGGAGGTTATGAATTCGTCTGTATGTTTTTGTGCGTAAGAAATTATTTTTTATTTAAAAAATGCATTTCCGCGGTGGTCTCATAAAAAAAACAAGTAAGGATCGCAGTAGAGAAAGGTGCTAGACCTTCTCTCTGCCGTACGTTGTTCGTGCGGCAAAGCTGCCTCTAGGCAACCAGCTCAAACACCAGGTTTGCATTCAAAATCGATAACCACCGGGTATAATTTACCCTTTTCACTAAACTGAAAGAGAGACTACCCTAAAAGCACAGGGACGTGTAATTTGATTTATTGACATTGGGAAGTGGGGGAGTGGTTATAGTTACTTCTTGTAAGTTTTTTTAAATTCGTTTTATTAAGAAATAAAAAAGAAAGATTAAGCAAACCAGAACTAACCATGACCCCCTCTTATGTAACAGTTTTGCGTGACTGTCTGTAACGCTTCAAACCAATCAAATTACACGTCCCTGTGCTTTTTATTGTAGTTTCTGAAAAAGGTACTGGTAGTGTTTTTTAGTGTATGTTTAACGATTTAATAGTATTAATAATAAATTAGAAAGCGAAAAATAAACACTTAAAAAAAATAAACCGACTTTATAATAGCTATTTATGTATCAAGGGCGTTACTAGGACTATAATGCCCTGAAGGTCGAAATAGCCCGAGGAATGGATTTCGACCTGATGGGCATTATAGTCCAGTAAAGCCCGTGGTGCATACAATGCTTTTGTTTTACCCAAAAAGAGTTTTTCAATGACTAAATACATTATTTATTCGCAATATAAAAAATAAGTTGCACCTGTACCTGTATACGTAAGTAGATAATGAGTGGTGTTAAGTTTGACTTTGATGTTTCTATCAGTTAGTCAGTTGGCATTTTTTATTTAACGATTTGCTCAAAATGGAAGAAACTCCACAAAATATAAGAGAAAAGTCCATAAAAGCGACCGAAAATCTTTTGCCAGTTAAATCAAGGCAAGAGTATGATCGGGAGTATGGCATATTTGGTATTTGGAAAGATGCGAACGCAATTCTTCAAATAACCGAAACCGTTTTAATGGCATATTTTCAGGAACTGGTAAGTTAGTATTTTTAGTCGGAAAAATACAGTCCGAACTCTCTCTGGACCAAGTATTCCACCCTAAGGTCTACGTTGATGGTCTATGAAAATATAGACATTTCGCAATACCATCGTCTCATATCTTTTTTAAAAGTTAAGTCAAAAGATACGTCCCGAAGAAGTCTAAAGTTTTGGAAGGAGAACAAATATTAAAATTTATTAATGGACTGTTCTTCTATACAAAATAGCGTTAGTGCTACCACCGCTGCTACCATCACAAAAACACCGACCATTCTATAGTGGGATCAGCTACATTTTCCGACACATTTCAAAATTGTAATTTTTATTTTGGAAATAAAGTTTAATTTTTAGTATTGTTTTAAAGAAAAATTATTTTTTGTATAAACTTGATCTTTATTGTGAGAGAAATAAAATTGGATAAGCAATAAAATTTCCATATTAGTAGCATTAGGGCATTATAAGCGGGCATTATCATAATGCCCGCTTATAATGCCCTAGGTGTGATAGCAGGTATTATTGCTACCACTAACATATTCCGTTTCTAAGGTATTACAGATCAATAATAGATGGGTAAAACATAAAAATAATAAAACTCACTAAAAAATAATTTGAAAAAATAATAAAAAAATAAAGTCGGGTAATAACATATGCGCTAAAGCTTTTTACAAAGAGTAGAAATATAATGAACTTATTTAAACTTAATTTTTAAAACCTGTAAAATATCAATATTAAACGAATACTATCTACATATAAAACACAATATTTTATTAAATAATCTTTCGTGGCCAATACACTGGGCAAAAATGATAAAAAAAACTTTAATATCATATGTTTTTACCCGACTTCATTTTTTAAATTATTTTAAACTTTTTAGTAAGTTTATTTATTTCTTTGAAGTCGGTTTATTTCTTTTTAATAAATGTTTATTAAGCCATTAAAGCCACTGATTTTACACTTAATAATTTTTTTAATGCTTTTTTTGACAGTTTACTAAGGCTTGAACGGCTTAAACCATCAAATAATAAATTTTATTTATGAGTAAGTTGATTAATGTTCATTTTTATTTACCCATATCGCATACCGAACAAATAGGGTGCCAAGTCTCCTCCAGTTCAACACTCGCGATCAATAACTCTGTTAAAAGTTTAAATACCTTACCGAAAACATATTTTTCAATAGATAAAACTCCTATAAAACTCTAAATATAAGTGGAAACAGTTTAAAATAAGGTACACTTCGAAGTTATTTTCGGATTTTATCACGCAGATTTCTGGTTTTATAAATATTATTTTTATTTTTGAAGTGCCATTTATCAATTTATTCCGCTCGAATAGTGCTTCTGTATCGATCGAATGTTGCACATAAAAGCTAAGTTCCAATATTACCTTAGTTGTTATGTTAACTTAAAAAAGTTTCTCTATTTTATTTAGAGAAAAAACCCGGAAAATCCATATAGAAGGAAAGCCCACGATGCTAAATGGGGATTTACTCGAACGTCATAAAAACCTATACACTGTTCAATATAAATTAAGAAAAACACCTGAACAAAAACATGTATTTCATTGGTTTAAAAAGTCAGTATCTCTAGTTCCACAATAAAAAATTTATTTTATTTTATTTAAAAATTATTATTTCTTCATTTGATAGTTAGGGACGTCGAATTTGGGACACATATAAAGTGTATAAATTAAAAGCGGAAAAATACTTTTGGCTTGAAAGAGAAATCCAAGCTTTTTTAAGCTGCCGTGGCTATAGATACAATATGTTTAGGCCAGTTAAGGTTACTTTCAAATGTGACGTCTCACAAGATTGAAGGTGTCTTTGCTCTGTAAAACTTGGCCGCTCATAAGTAGAGGATGAGTATTTGATGACTTTTTTCGCGACAAGGAACATGATTGTGTTTTGATGCATTAAAATGGGCGAGATTTTTGACGTCCCAATCCAATATTAAATTAGGATCCTGCGAAAGAGATATCTGCATCGCTCTGCGTTTGTTTTCCAAGTCAGGTTTAGTGATGGGTTTAGGAACCTGAAAACTGAGTGAAGGGTACTATCGTCGGCGAAACTATGAATGAAATTAGCTGTGGACGATTGAAGGTCGTTGATGTGAAGAAGAAACAATGTTGGTGCCAGAACTGAGCCCTGAGGGACTCCAGCATTTACCTGGTGAAAGCTTGAAGAATGGCCGTCCACAATAACTGATATACGTCAATCAGATAGATAACTATAGAGCCAAGTACAGAGTTTAGTTGAAAGACCATAGGAGGAAAGTTTATTAAGAAGTGCGGCATGCCAGACCTGGTCAAAAGCTTTGCATATATCAAGAGCAACGATCTGGGACTCACCTAGAAACTGGCGTACAGCAAAGGCTGAAAATTATGATAAAATTATAACAGCCGTATATTTCACCCAACTGCAAATATAATAAAAGAAGTAGTATTCTTGAGCCTTAGAAAAACAATGTTAAAAGAGTTTTAATTTCTTGGGCACAGAGGCTCGTTAATGACAAAGAAAAATAATTTCACGTGCTCAACTAACTTTCGCCATATACACCCAGATGGCGCACCTTTTATCTTCTTAACCTAATCTTAACCCATCGGGGCTCTGGTTGGTTGTTTTAAGATAGCTTGGCGAGATGGCGCTGACCGTCTAAACTTTCTCCCCTTGTTTCCAGCAGGAGATTATATTTAAACGATCAGGGATAAACTCAAGGTGTCAGCAATTTACAGCGGTTATGATGATTCCCAATAAGGATGAAACTCGTGTCACCGCCTTCATTGTAACCCGGGGTTATCCATTTATTTGGAGACTCCATAATTTTAAAGTAACTTTTTTAATATTAATTACATATTTTTCGGTATCCTTGAATTATTTTTTTTAAAATAGAAAAATAGCCACGCTCGAGAATGTCAAAATGCCGTTTTTTTACAATTTGTAGCCCTTCGCTTCTTTGACGACACTCTTAAATTGTCAAATTAACGACCACTTGTGAAAATAGCAAATAGCACACTGATTTCATGCATAGAAAATGCGTTATATCACACTAGTGTTGCAAAGTACTTTACAGCACTAGTGTTGCAAAGTACTTTACAACACTGGTGTGATACATATTATGATGTCATTCTAAAAACTGCTATTGGTTTGCAAGTGACATATTTATTGTAGTGACAGTAAAAAAACTTTTTATTTACCTTAAACGGTAGAACCCAAATTAGCGAAAATCATCTTATTTTATATTTATTAAAATTTACGAAAAAATAAAAACATAAACAAAAATAGACATAACCACAAAAAACAACTTTCACTGACTGGCACAGTGTTGTCAGGTAAGTAGATCAAATTAAAAATCTCCCTTCTACCTTTGAGCACGTACTTTATAGAGGCAGCCTTGCCGCTTGACCGTTCGACCTAAAGCGCCAGAGAAAAAAGCCTATAGATCAAATTCCTTCCTCTCTTTCTTCGTGTACTCAAACAACTAGTTAAATCTTTTTTTAATCCCTAATTAAACCTAAGGCTAATACACACTTTATGAATCCACTTTCTTTTATCCATTCATAAATAGAATCAGACCCTTCCGACGTTGCCAAATGCTTTCCATATTTTGCATGGTAACTGACGTTTGGTAGTCGTTTTTCCTTACTTTTAGGACTTTAGGTTATGCATTTACAATTTTCATATTTTTTATATTTTTTCTTAAAAATATGAGGAAAAACTGTTATTTTTACTTAATTTTATATGTGATGTTCAGTTTCATTAACTCGTTTTACCAATTTTACCCCACCCAGCACCCCTTTTCACTCCCCGGTCCCGTAAGTTTATTTACTGATATTTTTAAAAAACGGAATATTTTGGATATGCACCACTTACGTTTTATTTAGAAGAGTGTCTAAAATATGTAAGAATCGATAATTTTTAAAAAACACTTATAATAGCAGAAAACCGTATTAAACTATTAGCGTTATTACCTAACAAAACCATACAATTTTTATTAAGTGAGGGCCTTTTTAAATTCCAAAATGATAAAAGTTATATAATGCTTCTAGGTAGGTGATTTTCGATGTAAAAATATTGTCAAAACAGTATAATATAGCAGTGAGGAAAAGTATATATCACACTAGTGTTGCAAAGTAAATATCACCCTAGTGTTGCAAAGTTCTCAATTGTTTTTATTTTTTCTGAACAGACAAACTTTAATTTATTTATTTTTTGGTGAATAATTTGTGGTCGTAGGAAAAATAGTGTACAGTACTCGTGTGAAAATGACTTTCTTACACTCGTGGGTTTGTCGCACTCGGCTAACGCCTCGTGCTACAATATTCCCACTCGTGTGAAATTAGTCATTTTCCACACTTGATTCCACTATAGGATTCGGCACCCGTCTTACTCCTGATTGGTCAAATTTAAAATATAATAATGGCGTCCTATTTATTGATATGTGTGGTGCCGAAAACCGTAGTACAATGTTCAGGCGGTGCTGAAATACAGAGCGGAATGTTGGAAATATGAACCACCGAGTTACCTCCTTCTTTTTTGAACTTAGCCCGATAAAGAAAATTATCAACTTTAATTAACTCCTCCATTCTAAAGTAGGTAATACAATAATTAATAATAAATTTTAATTAATAGCTGAATATAAGCTCTAAATATTACTATATTTGTTTACATAGAAAAGCTAAATTAGGAATGAAAAGAATAAAAAACAAAATGCATCATACGCAGTATTCCAACAATCAACTCTAAATTTCAGCACCGCTCGCACATTGTACTACGGCTTTCGGCACCGCGCATTTCGATAAATGTGGCGCCACTCAGATAAGCTCAGGATTTAATAAATTTAATTATGTTTGGAATAAATTAATTTTTTTAATGCTACAAATAAACCTTTTTAAATTTAATTAAGATTGGATAAGAAATATTTTAGGTTGATTTAACTTTAGAAAAAAGTTTCACTTTTTAAATGTTGAGCAACTTACCAGTCTTGAGGTCGCAGCGTATTCCAGATCTACGGTTATACATCAAACTTATTTCACAAAATTAACGTATTAGTCCCCAGGCCAGTAATAAAATTCAGTTCATGATAACAACGCTTTAAAACCCCTCTTAGGGGAAGTTCATGCGACGAGTCTACCAGCAATATTCATGCGACCATGTATGCTAATCCGATACCCAAAACAAGTCAATGGGCCTTATGGTTTCATGACAGTAACACCTACAATTTTGACAAGATGTTTAAAATTGTATGTAAACATTGTGAGTAAACTTGTCCGACAAAAAAAGTGAAGTATTTGCCCGGTCCGACACTCAAGACATTTGACGCTAACAGGTCGGATTAAGCACCGCTTCATATGGCGGTATGAAGTATTCGTGGTAGACTCAATGATCTGAAAAATAAATATGGATGAATGCAGCGAAAATCGTAATAACCCTCACCTGGGTACAGCGCAGTTCCACTAGTGGGACATGAGTAAAAATTTACTGACTAGCGAAAAACAAACAACAGGACCGGGTTTAACATTTTGTATATATTCATTTATAAAGAATATATACCAAGACAATTTTGTTTCTAGGTATACATATTTAAATATTTTATTTTAAGTCTGTATTCGTATTTCATAGCAGTCCCTAAAGTAAACCGGTTTTATATTGGGGACTATTTTTGTTGTATAATTTTTATTTTTCGGTCTATCGCTGATTTTATTGAAATTTAGCAAACGGGAGTGCTTAGAAGCACTGATCTCAATTTAAATTCCGTTTTTTGCTAAACACCTTATTTTTGATTCTGAGGACCCACTTTGACTCTAACCTCAAACCTGCACGAAATTTTTTTCCGCATTATTATCTTCCTTCTTAACACTACCTTGACACAACAAAACTGAATGGTTGGCATTTTATCATAAAAGCAATTAGTTTTGGTGTAACTTATTCAAGAATAAATCTCAATTCATAAACTGATATTTCGCTCCCGTTGCCGTAGCAGTTGTCGTTCAGTTAAATTTGGCGTGTAATGCCATTGAAATTGTTTATTGGGGTTAGGCTAAACTGACCTCATATTTGTGATTGAAACCACAAAAAAACACGCGAAATACAAATATTAAAATTGGTAATGGACCCATAATGGCTTAGTATTATATTTCTATAACTTTTAAAGATATCAAAATCTAACGTATGCCAATTTGTAATATTAAAGCAACTTTTTTTAAGCAATTACATCAGCTCTAGTCAATTTTTCTACTTTTTGAGATACGCCACTTCGTGATATTGTCGACGAAATTGCTTATGGCTACGTGTTATAACTTGAAAGTATGTCAAATTATTTTGATTAAACTGCCATATTTTATTTTGTGTGATTATAAATGCATCAGTCAAATGCTAATACAGGGTGTCCGACTATATTTTAACCCATTTTGACCGCGAATAATTTTAGAACAAATAAAATTATCAAAATGCGGTGTTCGTAGAAAGCCTTAGATTTTTTAATGTTTCTTTTTATAACCTTGCCATTTGGTTGTGACATTTATTTCTTACGAAAACGGCCAATTTTCGTATATAGGGCAAGTTTGTTATTTTAAATGGAACGCCATGTAATCATTACATTTTTCCCGTTTAAAAAAATTAACCTAAACCATGACTATTTCAAAAATAATGGATTTATTGATCTCTAAAATTGATCTGCATGGCAATAAAGAGTATTATTTAAAACAGAAAATTTGCTACTTACTCATTATTTAGTTTTGGTTATGCAAAACTTAAATTAAACAAAGTTAAAAAATCACCAAGAATTACTCACACACAATGAAGCACCAAATACCAAATAACTATACCTAATAACGGTCGACCGTAGATGGGAGATTGGATTTGGGCGGCCGACGGCGTCAATTTTACCTGGATTTTACGATCGGGAAATCCCAAATTATAAATTAAATTAGGATGAGTGTGGTCCTGTCACTGTATAGGTAAACGTTTTCAGTGTTGCAACCACTATATTTATTAAAATACTGCAAATTTTGTCAATGTTGCCAACACTATATTGGGTTTTAAATGAAAAATGCTAACTTTTATAAGAACTGCGCATGTGCAAGGTGTACAGCAATTCTCCCAGTGTGGGGTAAAAATTTCGTGCGCAGGTCTATTGAAAATATATGGGGATCATTTTCTATTAGCAATCCTTTTAATTTTTAGATCATTGGGTAGACTCGTCAAAAGGAACACCCCTAAATACGTTTTAAAAGCGTTCTTATCATGAAGTGAATTTCATACTGGCCCAGAGACTATATAAATAAGCCCTAAAATTTAGTTAACGCAACAAAAACACCTTAAACGTTTTTCTATTTGTAGTAATAAAATGAAAATAACATAAAACAGTGTAAAACCGAGACTTCAAACCAAAGTCATGGACTTCATTTACTCAATGAGCGATAAAATTATTTTATTGAACGAGTATAAAGTTTCGTTGGAACTTTTCCAAAGAAATGGCAAATTTTCAGTTCTCTGCGAGTGTTACAGGAAAAGCTTGATGTATTTACTAATAAACTGTAATATATTGTCATTCCAATGGAATTAGTGACACAAACATAAATATATCCAGATGTTATTGGCACCTTCTCTTCATCCTAACATTTTGATGAACAATAATGCTAATAATAATATAATTAAATTAATATTGTTCACATAATTAATCTATTGCTATTTAAATAAT
Source organism: Listronotus bonariensis (assembly GCA_014170235.1). Classification (NCBI taxonomy): domain Eukaryota; kingdom Metazoa; phylum Arthropoda; class Insecta; order Coleoptera; family Curculionidae; genus Listronotus; species Listronotus bonariensis. Next base: position 73,284 of record JACEGR010004324.1, read on the forward strand.
ATACAGGGTCGTCCAAATTAAGTATTCGTCATTGGTAATTGGTTCATTATTATTTGAAATAGAAAATATTTTAATCAGAAAACTAGTAGCATTTTTCACGTTCTTTAAAACCAAAGATTAGAAAAAACAAATATTGGTAATCGCGGTTTTAAGCTCTACAGCAAAATAACCTTTTATTAATGAAGCATCCTGTATATTTCATAAACATAAGAAAGATCTTTCAAAATCCTTAAAAAAATGTATACAGGGTGTAATTTAAATAATGGCTTAAAATACTGGGTATAATTCCTTACCTTTTTTAGGAAGAAAAGTTCATATAACTGTATGTCCTAAACGTCCTTATTTTTGAAATACAGGATGTTAAAATTTTCAAAAAACCAGAAAATTTCAAAAATACTTATTTTAGTAAAAACTGTTATACTGGACCCCATTTAAATAAACATTTATAATTTTTTTACATAATTGCTAATAAAAAAAATAAAACCTAATTTTTAAAAGAAAAAGATCCCGCAATGCTGCTTTTATGGTTTAAAAATATGCAATTAGGTGAATTTTAATTTTTTTCTCTTAAACTAAACAAGACACAAAAAAATAAAAGAGATTGCATTATTCTTATTTGCTTGTTCTAAAGAAAGCACAAAAATTTTACACACATTTACACAGTCAGTGGTGTACCGTTTTTTTGTTGGAAATATTCCTTCAGTTGCCTCTTGAGACGCCACTGGACCTATTAAATATAATGAAGTTAGTGATAAATTACCCCTTAATTTCATTAATAATACTAGCAAATTAAAACAAAATTGGGTAAAGGATAGTTAGGATATTTAAAAAAATATTTTTTTTTTTAAATTTTAACACCCTTTAAACTTTTCTTCCTTAAATATGTTAAGGAATCATGAACTGTATTTTTACCCATCAATTAAATTATACCCTGTATATATTTTTAAAATTTTATGAGTATTTAAAAATTTTAAGGATTATTTTTGTAAACTACAATATATTAGCGAATAATTACCGGATTTCGATGAAAATTGGTTTGTTTGTTTAGAAATAGTAAAGGAAAAACAAAAAATAACAATAATTTACGTAAAAATAATAATTTTATTATAAACAAATGGAAATTTAGCTAACTTCTCGGTGTCGTAAAAGAATTTGGTTTGTACGTATAAAAATCTTTGTTATTCTTATAATTAAATAATAGCGCAAGAAAATTTTGGTCCTCTCTTACCAGGAAAAAGACATAAACGCTTAAATGCGCTAGACACCGGTTTTATTTGGCCCATAAGACCGCAGAAAGTAGAAATACGTTCGAAAACTCGGCGCAAGGCACATCGATCCGAGTAGCGCGTCCGAATTAGCCGCTGCTAAATAAAACCGGTCTCTGGCGCATTAAAGCGTTTTTTTTTTCTGGTAAGAGCGCACCAAAATTTTCTTGTACCTTGTTTAGTTAATAGATTAACGAATATTTTTATATAAACCAAATTCTTCTGCAACACCGGGAAGTTAGCTAAATTTCCATTTATTTTAAATAAAATTAATTATTTATAGGCAATTATTTTTTACGTAAATTATTATTTTTCTTCTGTTCCTCTACTACTACTGTACTACTGCATTTATGAAAATTCTTTAAAACCGCTCGATAAAACATGAATTGCAAAACTTTTGGATAAGACAAAAAACTATTTGTCTTATTGGCAAATATACACATGAATTATTACTACTTAAAGCTTTTTTCTTTTCGAATATTTGTGTGTTGTGTATTAATGGATTTACCTGAGCAAAAAATATATATATATATATATATATATATATATATATATATATATATATATATATATATATATATATATATATATATATATATATATATATATATATATATATATAAAAATTAATAAAAAGTAAGAACTTTACTTTTAATTAATGTATTTATATCAAGGCTCAAGAACCATTCATTTTTTTTTATTATATCGCAGTTTGGGTGAAAAATATGGGTTTCTATATGATTTTATTCATACATTCAGTCAGTACCTACCACCTTTAACCTCTCGATGCCATGGCTGGTTGTTTTTACATTTCTTGGTAAGATGGCATCGGTTGTCTATATTTGTCAGTTCTGGTAATCAGAAAGGAGGTCAATGAGGGAATCATCAAGGTGTCTACGACCTGAAGCGACTGTGACAAGTCTTAGCGAAGACGAAACACGTGTGGCCGTCTTGGTCGGGCCTGGAGTATTCCATTTTCTTTTGGAGACTCCATAATTTTTAAACAACCAACCATGGTAGCCGAAATCTTACAGGTTATTATTTATTTTTTTTACCGTCATTAATGAGCCATATGCCCAAACAACTTTACTTTTTATTAATATATATATATATATATATATATATATATATATATATATATATATATATATATATTACTTACAAGTTAAGCCAATTCAAAAGCCTGACAGATAAGTAAGCAAGCAAGAGCAACAACAAAAGGGAACCGATGTCATTCCGTGCCCGTTTTAAAGAAAAGCACACTATAATCAACAAGTTTAAGACAAAAGAATTTTCGTCTAAATAGGATTAAATTGAATAGAAAGAATTAGCAAAAAGGATATTGACGAAACATTACTCAATCTGCGTTACATTTTTCATCGCTAGTATATCAAGAATTCAAAGCAAATCCATAAAACTGTTTGAAGATAATTTTTAAAAATGTCCGTCTGTGTATTGAAAACTAATGAGATTCGTTTATTTCTGTAAGGAAAATTGATAGGAAGGTGAATTTTGATTACACAAACCTGATTTTCCGCGAAAATAAATCGATTATTTAAATGTGCAGGGTATTTTAAAATTGATGAAATATTTCGACCGTACTAATATATTGAGTGATAGCAAAATCATAAATACACATTCATACAGTGCATTTCTTTAATGCCTCCCCCTCGCGTTTATTTTTTAAACGCATTAATTGGAGTAAGATTGGCAGACAAAAATTAATCTGTATTAATGATAATTAATTGAGTGCGTTGAATACGTTCAAATAAAGTGATAAATTTCTCGATGCAGCACTAAATAATCACTTAACATGAAAAATTGACATCTCGCAGTTTTTCCAAACAAATAGTTTTCAGATAATAAAAAGTATGTGTTAAGCAAAATGTTATTCTGTATTTTTCATTGAAAAATGAGTTATTTTTAAGCCAGAATTTTACTTGTTTTTAAATTAAGTTTTACCCGGAAATATTGAAGGAATTATAATGTTACGTGTTTGGTTTATCAATATTTTAAAAGGCTAATAATAAAACATACAAAACGCACAATATTTTTTTAATGAAGTAATGTGGTATATTTCCTAATTATATAGTGCCAAAAGTGCGACTTCTCCGCACGTATAAGAAAAGCTAGTGTTTTGTAAACGGTTACTTTAATAATACTATAAACTCTGTTCTCCGGCACTGATGAACATGGCCGAAAAGTGGTCAATGCGTCGTCAACACACGTCAAACCAATATGTCCGTATGTCGCGACTCTATATAGAGGGACTCTGCCTAATACCTTACTTGTACTTTATTAATATTGACGGTAAATGAATTTTTTTGGCATTTGGCAAGTTAATAGCGAATTAAAGAAGTGTTTTTGTTGTTGAAATATTGGTGTGCGGAATGTGTTTCTTCCACCTCTTAAGTTGGTTTGTTCAAGACAAAATTTTCTTTTAAACATGAAGTTCATGAAAATCCTTCATTGCAGCTCGCTAATTAGGGTTCCATATTTTGTGCTTTTCCGCACTAGTCCGGAAAAGTGACTCTTTCAGAACTAAAATGCGCGCGAAAGAGTTAACTTTTTTGCACGCTAGTAGAAAAACATAATTTTATCCTATTTTATCAGTTCTATTATTTATGATATGATATTCCCAAGCACCCTGTACAAAAAAAAAAAAACCTTCCAAAAACATAGACTTTAATGTTTCTTCACCATTCTTCCATCTTACACTTGGGGGTTTTCCACTGTTACCTATACATGGCCCCCGTGGCCTAGTGGACAGAGCTTTGATCTTTGAAGCCAGAGGTCGGCGGTTCGATTCCTAGCGGGGGAGACATATTTAGGTAGTATAACGACCGTGGTGGCACTACCGCGTTGTCTAAAAGGTGCTGTGAAATGCAACTGCATGTTTCAGTGCTTGGACAACGTTGACGGAACAGAAGGAACGATGAGTTAAACATCTAACAACCCGACACCCACGGTAATCTGGTATTTAGGCATAGACCTTCGTGGATGTCAAAAAGATAAAAAAATACATTTTTTTACTAAGGGGAGTTAATTGATAACCGGGAAGCGGAGTTTAAAAGAGTAAAATTTTTTCCATACAGATAAAATTTTATACTCAAAATATCTTGACAATCAAAAAAAGAACAAAGGTCCTTATGTAAACAACGACAGATCCATACTTTTCTTAAAGATTATGTGAAGGGGATTAAATTTTTAGCCCATTTGATCTATATTAACCAACTTTATCCGGGGGATTTTTTTTGCTCCGAGGAGATAATCCCCCAGGGCCACGCCCCTTAATTCAACTCTGAAGGAATTCCTAAAACGACTTACACACTATGAAACTTGTTGTATGAGAGGTTGTATACAAAGTATTACATACAATCGGCTACAAAAAAAAAGTTAAAAAAATGGCCATAAATTTGCTACAAGAATTATGTACGTACCAATAAATTTTGGAATAAAACTAAATTTGATCCAACCGTGTCGACTTGTTGAACAACGCCCCAAATTAGACTATATCGTTTCGACGGTCGAATCTAATTGAGTTGTAAAATATGTCGTTCAACTAGTTGCATAGTCTGGGGACCACTTAAGACAAGCTGTTTAACGTTGATGGCGTTGGACAGATCTATTAGTCAAGCTCCCCAATCTAAAATAAAAAATTACTCCCTAATTGTTTTCGTTGGCTTAGAGATTTACCAATATATTTATCAAGATGTTTTACACACAACCGCTTTATCACTGTCAAGTATCAGCTTAGAAAAATTATTTTTTCGAAAAAAGATACCCTAAACTAAGAGACTACATTGAAAAATGATATATTTTTATACAAAGAAAAAATCGGTTGTCTGCAAAGTAGGTTTACTGACGATATTGAAAATGACAACGTCCCGTCATAAGAAAATACTGGTGAAATGGTTGCATTTTTTAAAAGAAAATTAAACATTTTATTTGTTTCATATTTTGCCTATTTTTACCTTTTCCCATACCGTAAAGATTTTGTATATTATTTTATACATATCAACTTTCCTCTTGAAATACTCTATCTATTTTTAAAACCGCATAAAAATCCGTTGAATAGTGATAAGAAACTTTCTAATACACATAATTTTTTTCAGCAATTACTGCCTCAAATGAAAGTAAATTTATTTTTAAAAAGTTCCGAATTAATAAAAAAAAACTTTAAAAAGGTGTTTTTGTGTTAGTACTATTGTGTGCCAACTTCAAGAATGGGCTGTAAAAAGTGGGAGAAATATGCTAAAATTGAGGTTGGTTTAATTTTTAGGTTTGATGATGGATATCCCCAAAATAAAACGTCTCCGAAAAAAATGTGGTTGGAGACAATGATTATTGCTCTGTACTAATTTTTTTTCAATCGGTTCTATGGGAACAGTGAGGTGCTAAATTAAAGATGTTGGGAAATAAGCTACTTTCTTCTAATTTATGTATATTATAGTTAATTATATTAAAATATAGGCCAGTTTGAATAAATGAATATTTAACTTTATAAGTTCGGCTATTTTTCAAAACACAAAAAGCTTTCAAAAAAGCGAATTAATATTTTATACTTTAATCGATACGGTCTTTCCTACGTAGTACATTAAATAAACAGAGTCGGTTGGTGCTATTTCCCTAAAGTTAGGTTTTTAAATAAAATTTTACCAATTTTTAATAGAGTAGGAGCCCGTAAGTGGTAGACCTTTGTTGTTTTGTAAAAGCAGAAAAGTTTGTCAGCTCATGCTACCAACATAGGTAGAAGCTATGGGAGACTAAAAAGGTTTACTAATAGTGGCTTTGGCAGGTACCAGGTACTAAAGGTTAATGAATTGAATCTTAACTTTCAGAATTTTGTAAAAGCAGAATTTTAGATATGTTGCTTGGGTACCTATTAGAAGATATTTCCTCAGTCGCCAGAGAGTTTTGACAGTTCCAACCACTTTGCAGACAAATATTTTGGAATAGCCCAATGATCGTAAGAAGTCCTATATTTCTATTATTTAACAAGATATGACAAAAGTCTTATCTAAGAATTCTAGGTTTCCAAATAGACATGCATAAAAACCTTTTTTAACTAACCTCATAGCAAAAACTTTTTAGGGCCTCTTGTATACATCGAAATATATTAGGACATGCTTATTTGAAAATCCCACAACTCTTATAAAAGACTTTTGTCACATCTTGTTAAATAACAAAAATGTAAGACTTTCTGGAAATATTGGGCCATCTCAAAATGTTTGTCTGCCAAGGGATTGAAACTGTTAAATTTGTCTGGCGACTGAGAAAAATCTTCTAATAGGTACCTTTTAAAATTTAAAAATACCAGTCCCGTCTGATTTAATCGGAAGTGACAGAAAACAAGTAAATCAATCCAGACTTATCTTAAATACAGGGTGGCCCACCATATTCGACACGGTCTGTAGCTGGATAACCATGGGGTTTTAAAAAGTAAATACTGGAACATATACAGGTCGGATTAGACCACAGTATAAAATAATTTTAGTCTATACAGGGTGTCTCAAAAAGTGTGACGTATCAAAGTTATATTTTTTTAAATGGAACACCCTATATTTCATAACGGTTTTAGATTCTACTTCAAAAATACAGAGGTAAAATTAAATTGATTTTACTTTAACACTCTTAACACTTTAAACTTTAAAATGTATAACAAGATTAGAAAAAGTCTGCTATATCATACGTAGGTCAAATCAAGATCAAATATTGTACAGGGTATTCAAAAAATAATTTCAATTTTTCAGAAAATCAAATAGCCATATCTCTCTTATTCTAAATGGAACACCCTGTATTTTTTTACGTCACATAATGACAAATAAAATACTTTTTCTAATGGTGTATAGGTTGCCTATACCTATCTTTTGTGCTTTTTAGAAAAATCTGTTTTTACAAATTTTTAGTCCAAATGTTTATTTAAATTAAAGTTGGCTGTGACATAGCAGCTATATAATATTTTTCTTAAGAAAATAACAACGACCATTTATTGATTACTAGTGTTTTAGTCAGTTTAAAAGAAATTTCAATGATTTTAAATAAAAACCTTTTTCTACAACAACAGGATTATATAATACTGGTAGGATGTGACAAAAATGGTTTACTTTAGTCTAGAGATAATCCTGAAAAATATTCTAGGAGAAACCATCTGATAACCTTAATAGTTGCTTTAAAAAATTGGACACAGTGATTATGGATAATGGAAGAGTCAAGTTAAAGGTCACAGAATGTCGTCATAACTGACCAGAGGCGTTATTAGGATTGTTTAAAAACACAAGTTTTACCATTACCACATTCAGCTGAAATAAGTATTATTGGAAGTAGCATTATAAGCAACTAATGAATTTTTTTCTGTGAATTTTAAAAATAGTGGCAGATAATACAAAATCTTTTAATTTTGTGCAAATTTACATTTTGCTATAACGGCTTAGTAAATAGGCATAGCTATATCACAGCCTACTTACATTTAAATAGACATTTGGAATAAAAATATGTTAAGACGGAATTTACTTAAAAAGTATAAAAGATAGGTATAGGCAACCTATACACCATTTGAAAGAGCATTTGGTTTGTCATCATGTGGTGTAAAAAATACAGGGTGTTCTATTTAAAATAAGAGAGATATTGCAATTTGACTTTCTAAAAAATTAAAATTATTTTTTGATCACCCTGTATAATCTATGATCTCGATATGACCTACGTATGATAAGGCAGACTTTTACTAATCTTGTAACAAATTTTGAAGTTTAAGGAGTTTATATTGTTAAAATAAAATTAATTTAATTACACCCCTGCATTTTGAAAAAAAATCAAATATCACAAAAACGAATAAAATTAGACACTTGGTACTATTAACAAACTTAAATTATTTTTTTATGTAGAATCTAAAATTGTCATAAAATATAGGGTGTTCCATTTAAAAAATACATCTTTGATACGTCACACTTTTTGAGACATCCTGTATAAAGTAAAATAATTTTATACTGTGGCCTTATCCGACCTGTATATGTTTCAGTATTTACTTTTTTTTAAACCTCATGGTTATCTAGCTACAGACCGTGTCGAATATGGTGGGGCACCCTGTATTTACCAAATTTTATTTTTCTATGTTAAAAGGTAGAGAATTTATAAAGGGAAACCAATTAATTAATTAATTTATTAATTAAGAAACACCCGGTCTATTAGTTAAAACCCATTACGAAAAAATATATTGAAGTCTTGTGCAGGACGTGATGTAATAAACTATTAAAGAATAGCATACATGTTTAGTATACGTGATATAATTTTTTATTATACCTTTGATTTGCTATTCAGTTGACACTTTTCTTTATAAGGTTATAGAGACATAAATAAATGAGCTGGTAGGATGTATGTAATAACAGGATGAGTCAATAAATTGTGCCATTGAAAGCCTAAGTTGTCTAAATCAAAATTTAACAAATCTTTTAGTGATTTTAAATTTTGGGAATTGTCTAGAAAGTTGCGGCAACTCCGATTTTGACGAAATTTGGTATATGGGGTTTTTGAGGCGCTCATCCCGAATCTAATGGAAATTATTTTCTGAATAGTTTTGTTCTTGAAAAAAAAACTAACCTTATTTTTACCATATTCCCCCTTCTTTTGGCACAAAATTCCTAATATAACACTAAATTAGCACACAATATTTTAATTAACATTAAAAAACCTTTTTTAAAACATGTTTTTTTTATTGATTTTATGTCTTTTTTAATTAATAGAAAAGGTTTCCTTTAAATCAAGACGCAATGTCTGTAAACATTCATTCCCATAGGTGTATGCATGGTTGCAATGTTTTAAGAGGAAAAGATTTAAAATTTAATAAAAAAATCGTGTAAAATAACTCAAAAACAGTTTTTTAAAGATGTTTATAGAATATTGTGTGCCAATTTTATGTTACATCAAAAATTATGTGCAAAGAGAGGCGGAATATAGTAAAACTAAGGATAGTTTAAATTTTGACTTTGATTATGAATATCTCGAGAACGAAACGTTTCTGAAAAAAAATCGTAATTCGTGATCTGTGCCCCAAAAACCCCCGATTACCAAATTTCGTCAAAATCGAAGTTACCACAACTTCCAGACACTACCTTAATTATTGATAAGGATTTTTTAATTTTCACCAAAAGTTGAAGATGCCTTCTTGTTAGAACTTTTTGAGAGTATGTCCACGAATGGACTTTACAATAGGACAAATGGATCAAAAATTTAAATTTTCAAGGAAGTCGTGTATGGCAACTGCTTTTGCTTCTTAAAAAACAAGATTCACGTTGAGAAATTTGTGTCATATTCTTTTTAATCATGATTTACAATTAAGCACTAAACACCGCTAAATTGTCCAATATTTAAAGATTTTTATTGCCAATAAACCACAAAAATAAAAATCTAAGTCATCTGGATATAGGTACCGTGTGACACAATCATCAATTCCTGGATGAGAACATAGAAGTTTTAAATCTTAGCATGGTATATTGTGTCATCAGATGCCAATACTGAATATAATAATTATCATCTTTCTGTTACTTTGGTTTAACCGGTAGTGATATGAGCCTCTATATTTTGAAATTTTACAAATAATTCCTGTAATAAAACCTAAAGTATTTTTTCAATTTTGTTTCTTAAGTTTGGATTTTTACCACTACTACAAATACCAATATTTAAATAATTCCAAAACACGCTTTCAAAGGAAATTGGATGCGCTACAAGAAAGCTCTTTTAACATTTTTAATAAATTCATCCTTCAAAAGTTATTCGACAATGAAGTTAAATCCAAAAGTAAATTCAACTTTGAAACACTTTTAAAGGAGTGATTTATTGAAAAATGTTAGGAGATTAAATTTTCTTTAAATATAACATAGGTATTGTATTTATTAAAATATTGTCAATAGTAATAGTAACAAAGATCCAAACTCAAGAAACAAAATTGGAAAAATAGTTCAATGTTCAAAGTCCGATTACATATGTTCATATGAGTATTTTCTTATTTTTGGTGGAAAATTACATCCCAAAATGTTTTTGCATTTGTTTAGAAACACCTAATATAAGAACAGCCAACGCCCAAAGAAAAAAAATAAAAAAAAGAAGAAGGTTTATGTATGATTAGGTACACTTTATATGTGTTTCAAATCCGACCTCCTTGGGTATTGGTGTTTCATATCTGGGGCATGGCTTCCCCCACAACCCTAAGCATTCTGGATTCTATTCAAAGAAGAGCTATTCGTCTCATTTATGATCCTTCACTTACAGAAAGGCTTCCCTCTCTTGCCCATCGTCGGGCTTGTAGGCGATCTATCGCTTTTTTATAGGTACTTCCATGGCTTCTGCTCTGAGAGGAATTGTCAGTATAGTTCCTCCACTCACGGTTCCCAACAGAGGAACTCGTGGCTCCGCGCGTATGCGTGGACAGGACGCCCCGAACTTCCCACTTTGTTCGTTCTTTTATCCCAAGAGTTTCTAGAATGTGGAACCAGCTGCCCAGCGGAGAGGTCTTTCCTTTCCCCCAAATCTTTAAGTATTTAAGTCCCGTGTCAACAAACTTCCTCTTACCTTGCTTAAGACACCCACGGTACGTTAGTATTTAGGTTTTTAGTCTTCGTGGTTTGTCCGAAGATAAAAAAATGGTTGCACCGTACTAAACGCAAAATATCCATCCTTTTATTACGAACAAAAAGAAAATTCCAAGAGCCCTCGTAGTTTTCGAGTAGTTACTTTATTACACTGTTTATTTTAGGTTGTCCCCCAGGACTCCACCGTTTACATCTAATGCCTTTACATAAAATTAGAAATTAGGCCGTATATCTCGTGGCATGTTTGACACACAGACACAGACAGCCACACATCATCACACCCAAAATGTCGCCAGTTGTGAGATTGTATGAAAGGTTGTTGGTTTGGCTGTTTCAGTGAATGACATTCTCAATAATAACGCCAGGCAAAGCGAGTGGTATAAGATAAATGTCATGAGCGAAATTACCAAAGAAACAAACTTGAATAAAAGAAAGAAAAATATTTTGCCTAAAAAATTTTCTCAGATGATATTCGACAAGACTATTTCACGAGAAAACAAACCAAACTTTAAACTATAATTAAAACTGATAAATTATAAAATGGTATTATATTAACAAAGTAGGATTATATTTTATTACAATTTATATTAAATGTACAATTAATATAATTAACAATAGTTTGTCCATTCTTTCCTAATCAAAGCCTGGTTTGAGTTTGGTTAACCTGCAGCGATTGGGACGTGGAACTCTATTACTGAAGTAGATTTTTCAAACTTATAATTTCCTTCTTCAAAAACTGAGAAAAATGCTTTCAAATTTATTTTTAATTTTGTGTATCAGGCGGAATATTTTTACATAACGCTTTTTTAATCTCTAACTCACACTGGCTTTCAAATCTCGCATTTTGATTTGAAATATTCATATTTTATTTTTTAAAAATAGGCGACACTTGTCAAACTGACAATAATTTTTACTTCTTTTGCTTTAACCTAACTAAGTTTTGCCATCATGTTGGTTTTATCAAGGTAGAGACAAAGAGAATGGACAAGGGAAGAAACAGTTGAGTTACCCCCACCAATTAAAAAAATGGCACACACCTGCGACTTGTGATTGTGTTCAGAGACCACCAAGATCTCGTTAAAGTTTTATTTTATTCTTGCCTAAAGTTGGTAAAAAGCACGTGCTTGGTTAAAGTATGGACTTATTTATAATTTTTTGTTTCCAGTGCTGCTTTTTTACGTAAGATTTTTGCTGTCCTGAATAAATACTATCAATAAATATCTTGCAACTTTAACAGGTTTCATGGTTAACTTAACACAGCAGGATTACTCGTCATGCGCATGGAAGGTTCTTTTCCGGCTTGCTATTGAAACGTTATAAATGTCAAAACTCTTGACTTTCATATGTTTAATATGGCTGGATAGCAAACAAGGATGTCTAGACGGATAATACTATGAGGGCGAAAAGAGCGCGATATACAATATTTAAAAATCAGCTGGAATAATCATTGTTAAAAATTTATTAATAGGAAATAAAGAAGTTCCGGTAACAACTGGAATTAACAGTATTTAAAAGTACTCCTTTAATATTGACAAAAAGCACAAACTAGACTCTGTTAAAAACTTCATTACATAATGAGAAAATACATATGTGACGTCATGCTGACGTATGGTCCGCCATGTTGCAAGGCTTACGAGGCAACCTTACCTAGTCAAACGATCTTGGACTGTCACTGATTTATTAACACTTTTTGTCATTTAAATGACAACATTCATTTTACAGGTACCTGTTTGGTTTTAACTGAACCGTAAGTTGGGTAATTTTGCAATTACATTTAATTTAATAATTCAAGATTCCCTTTTTTAATTTTCTTTCAAAACTTGCACAAGGCTTTGTCATATTTGTCTCTTCGAAAAGTTATCTAACATTTTTTTGTAATATGTACACAAGAGTTCCACTCGGTATTTCCTAGCTCTAATTTTTTAAAAAATTTGGGACCCTTTACAATGCTATAACATTTTTTTTTTTTCACGGCAATAAAAAATCTTTTTAGTAATTTTTTCAAAATAGTCTTTTTTAATATTCTGGTTAGGATCCTTCTATTTTTATTTAAAAATAAACATTAATTATTAAATAAATTGTAAACAAATTAGGAATTTTCAAATAGTCGATAAACAAATCTTTTTTTCACTCACCTCCCTTTACATACATTAAAAACATAATTTCAGAGAAAAGTTATCTCTAAAAACATGCTCGAACTAATAAAATTGGAATTTTAGTATTTTCTTTTGATCGATTTCTTTCAACGCTGTTAAACATTTTAGTTGTTTATTTTTAGACTTTTAATTAGACATATATTAACCAGCCTATAAACTACAGGAAACAGGAATAGCCTCGTTTTCCTGCAGGAAAAAAGATGGATTACTTTTGGCAAACTTTGTATATTAAGTGACCAAAAACTGTGAATACCCCTTAAAAGTTTTTTTGTTTTAATAATTTATTATTTATTTGCTTGCTTGAAGTATATTAATTTGCGGTAGTTCTAAAAACTCAAGGAATAAAAGAGCGAACAAAGTGAGGAAGTTCGGGGGCCTGTCCAGTTGGACCTTATAAGGATGCATACGTGCGGCATCACGAGTTTCTCTGTTGGGACTTGCAAGTGGAGGGACTATACATGAATAATTCTTTGGAGCAGAAGCTATAAAAGAGCGACAGATCTCCCCACAGCCCGACGATGGGAAAGGGAAGAAGTCTCACTCAGTAAATGAAGGATCATTAATAAGACGAGCAGCTCTTCGTTGAATTAAATCAATAATGCTGAGGGTTCTGGGGGACGCCATTTCCCAAACATGAGAACAATATTCCAGAGAAAGACAAATTTAGGATAGTACATACAAAGTCTATAAATTAAAAGGAGAAACATACTTTTGGCTCGAAAGAGAAATCCAAGCTTTTTTGATGTCGCCGTGGCTATAGATACAATGTGTTTATGCCAGTTAAGGGTTAGTCTCAAATGTGATGCCTACAAGGTTGAATGTGTCCTTGCTCTGCAAAACCTGGCTACTCATTAGCAAAGGATGAGGGTTTGATGACTTTTTCCCCGACAAGAAATATGATTATGTTTTGGATGCATTAAATTGAACGGTATTTTTGGCACTCCAATCCAATAATAAATGAGGGTCCTGTGAAGAGATATCTGCATCGCCCTGCGTTTGTTTCTCAAGTTGGACAAAGAGATTGGTTTGGGAACCTGAAAACTGGTTAAGGGTATTATCGTCAACAAAAGCATGAATGGGATTAGTTGTGGGAGAGAGAAGGTCTTTTAAGTGACGAAGAAACAAAGTTGCTGCCGGTACTAAACCCTGAGGAAGCATTATCTCTGAATGCTTAGAGAGTGGTCATCCACAATGACTGATATGCCTCGATTAGAAAGAACACTAGAGAGCCAAGAACAAAGTTTAGTTGAAAGACCGTAAGACAGAAGTTTATTGAGAAGTGTGTCACTAAGCATACCTGGTCGGAGGCTTTAGATACATATATCAGGAGCAACGATCTGGAACTCACCTAGAAACTCAAGATACTTGTTTCAGTTGTGTGATACGACGGAAGAAGATGTGCTGTGGATCTCTTGTGACGAAACCCATACTGCCTGTCATGCAAAATTTTGTGTTTTTCTAAATACTTAAGAATATTCGAGTTAATGGATTTCTCCATTACTTTACAAAGCGCTAAGAGAAGTAAAAAGGTCTATAGTTGGATGGAGAATATTTAGAGAGAGCCAAGTTAAAATAGGTGCAAGTTCTGGAGCACATTTTTTTAAAACGATTGCTGGTATGCCATCTAGCCCAGATGATTTCTTGGTGTTAGGAGAAGAAAGGAAAGGCTTAATGTGTTTTGCCCTTTAACTAATATTAGACATTTTATATTACTTACTTTTATTAATGACTTTAATGTTTTAGTCCTAAATAATGAATTATGTAGATGCGTCATTGATCAAATAACCTTATTAAGCCGTGCATGAGTTATACTGTAAAAATATCTGAATTGCACTGATACTTTTATACTGGTCTTATTAATCTATATTTAGTATTTCTGCCAGCAATTATGTTCTCTTCATTTGACAAAAATAAACATGGAAAAAGGAAAATATCAACATTTAATAATTCAGAAATTTCTAACTACAATGCAACATGAGCTAAAAGCACATCAAGTGAAATGTTTTGGACACTGTCCAATAATTTGTCACAGGCGAGAAATGCTAAATAGAAATAAATAAACAATAAAATTCCATGTACAGATGCTAAAATTAGGTGGAAACATTGTGCATTAAATCTTTTTATAAAAATTATATCCTGTTTCTAAATAATTTGGGGATTGTCACATTTTTTATTTTTATTAGAAGTAAAATGCTTGAAATTGAAGTTAGCTATTGAGGTAAAAAAATAATTTTACTTTGTTTTTTTTTAACTTATTCACACAACGTTTCGGGCAGTACTAACTCTGTCCATTTTCAAGTGTTAACGGAAAAAGCTATTGACGTATTTACCAAAGTAATATTTAAAATGAATTATTTACAACTATGCATGTAATGTTATTATTTCTGACCTTTTAAAAGTTTAAAAGTGTAACTTTAAGACTATGTCTTTGATATCTTGGAAGGAAAGTTTACTTTCCTCCCGTGGGCCGAGAGTGAAATAAAGTAAAATTAATTTAGTCTAGTCGAGAAGTAGTTCGAAAAATAGTTACAAGTCTAATAAAAATATGGTTGATGGCTTAAACGATCGATATTTTGATTTTTTTCTAAAAAAATTACAATAGTTAGTAACAAAAAACTGAGAAAAAAATAGCCGCCAGCTTTTTTTCAAAATCTCAAAAAGTATAAGTGATAGCTTAAATATAAAAGTTGGTGAAAGAATAGTGTCACTTAGACACTTTAAAGAATATGATTCTGCGATAATAAAAGTTCTATCAACATTTTTCAAA
>JACEGR010004325.1:0-89044 GCA_014170235.1 Listronotus bonariensis
GACACAATATCCATGAAACTGTTTATTGTGAGGTTGTTTGGACCTTTTAAACTCCGTTTCTCCAAAATTAAAAAGATAGGTTATGGGTATATATATTATAGGTTTTATATCAGGAATAGCCTAAAGAATTTAAATCTTAAAAATATATAGGGTGTTTCATTAAAATTACCAGGGTTATCATACTGAAAAGTTCAATTTTAAAGCACTTTCGGTTAAACTGGAAGTAGTATTATAATAGTATCTAAAGGTAGAGTCTATTAAAAGAACTATTTTAAGCATTTTAAATTATTGTGATGTTCATTTATTTTTCCATAAAACTGCATATTGTGCTGTCATTTGAACATTTTCAAATGCCATTTTCTTCAGATCCAAAAAGCTAGCTTATGGATATATTTAAGGTTTTATATCGGGAATGACTTGTAGAATTCAAATCCTAAAAATATACAGAATGTTTCATTTAAAATATTAAATTTTATATCAAATCCGGTTAAACCGGAAGTAATACACAGGTGCAATTATCTAAAATCGGCATCCGGTGATACAATATAACGTCCTTAAATTTGAAATTTATCCGGTTGCACTGAAGATAATACATTGATGGATAGTAATTGTGGGGGTGGGGATTGAACGGATAAAATTTATTATTATTATCATATATCGTTTTAGCACCTCAAAATACCTAGAACTAGTGGGATCTATCCTCTGGGTCTTGAGTTTTATTTATGTTGTGGGGTTGTGTTATGTTTGCGTTTTGTTGTCATAAACTATTTTTTTTTTGAAAAACATTTATGTTTAAAATAGTGCTCTCCCTCCCGCTTAACATAACAGAAATAGAGGTGTTTCGCTATTGACTAAAGAGTTACTGAATTGAGTTTTCCGTTACTTTGTGATAGTACATTTTAAATTAAAATGAGACAAATAGCTTTATTTCATGTCACTGTATTTATTAACATTGTGACTGCAGTCTTGAAGCCTTGCTACATTTTCGGTTTGAAAATGTAGCAAACAGTCGAAATATCAATAAATGCATTAATGAGAAAAGAAAGTTATTTGTCTCATTTTAATCTGACTAAAGAATTTATGGTAACCATAGTCATACACACAAGCTTTTATTCAATGGGACACCTTGTATATTACATTTATTTAATTTTGGTGTTTTTTTAGGACATTTATTATTAATTTATAATTATAAAGTAATTAAATGGAATTTAACTATAATTTAATCTTTTTGATTAAAAAAAACAACCCAAAAATGTTTTGCATTGTTTAAAAAATTCTGTTGCCTTAGTCCAATACGGCGGTGACACAATCAAATGCTTTTTCGATATACACTCCTGAAAAAAAGATCGGACAATTTTAAAATGCAATCCTAAATTTATTTTTGTCTTTTGCTCAATTTCGATTTTTTGTGGTTCATTTGTAACCAATGTTATCAATTCAATTCAATTTAATTTATTAAACATTTTCTAAACAATACGTTTAACTACGTTAGAATATTTTAATATTTTGCAAAAGACCTATGTTCATTGCACTTAGGTAAATAAACACCTGTATGTGCATAATTTAAACGCCGTTTTTGTATTGTATTTATTTTAAATAGTTGACCTCTTGACTACATTAGGTCAAGGTTATATCAAGGTCAAATCATAGAAAATTGGCGAAAAACAGATCACACTTATAAATCGTTTAACAAATGAACCTGACCACCTGTTTCTTTGTCTAAATTCAACGGCCTATAACTTTCTTAAATGTTTACCAATTTTTTTTTTGTCACCTAAAAGAAAATTTAATTGGCTTAAAGCTGCTTGTGGCTAACCCTTTAAACGTTGCTAGAAATAGTATGAAATAAACAAGTCACATTTTTGACAAAAATTAAAATTGTCCCAGTTTTACAAAATAGAAGAATATTTTGTTTTTATCACATAAGTGTATTAACTGTTTATCAGTATCTCAGGACATGTTTGCAATTTTGGTTAAAAAATGGTAATTAAAGAAATAACAGAGGGTTATTCAAAAGTAGTGCATTTTTGCCAACTTTTCCATATAAATTAAGATAATTTACTTAGAACAGCCAAAAAACCATTAAAATCGGGGCTATTGTGCCCAATAATTATAGACATAATAAATGCAACAAAATAAACGAACGCATTATACAGGTTGATTAACAATTAAGTAGGGAACTGGGCAGCTGCAAATTTTTATAAGAATTTTTGAGCCCCAAATCTACAAAATCGGAAAATGATTTATTTTTACCACATGGGCGCACTAATTAAATCAGTCTCTCGGGACGGTTTTGCAATTTGTATTAAAAGTTGGATATTTAGAAAATTACAGAGGGTTATTAAAAAGTAGTGTATTTGTACCAATTGTTTAGATTTAATTGAAAGAACCAAGACAAAAAGCCTAAAATAAGGACTACTGCACCTGGTTGAAATAATAAGAATAAAGACGATTAAAAAATTATACAGATGTGCAAAAATTATTCATTAAACATGAAATTTGCAGCTGAATTTCAAGAATTTTTACAAAATGTTTGTTTGTTGCATCTAAAATTTAAGGACCTATTTATAAGCTAATTTTATGAAAAAAGTTTATATAATCATAGGTCCAAAAATACATAGTTTCCAAGATACAAGGTGTTAAACTTAAAAAAATATCAGTATTTTAATAATATCCTACATACTAAATATTTCCTAACCGATTTCAATAAAATTTGGCAGTTTTATTTATTGTTCCAAGGGGTTTATTAATTCCAAACCTAATTCAACATATTAAATCCAATGGCGTCTCGAGAGGCACCTAAATGAATATTTCTGATTAAAAAAATGTACGCCACTGGCTTTTATATTTTTTTGATATTTTATTTTATCTACACATACTAAAATAAATCTTTTTGTTTTTAAAATGTTTTTTTATTATACCTACCTTTCGAGAAAAAAATAAAATACTGTTAATTGCATGAATCCCCAAAAAACGGAAGAAATTTTAAAAACACTTAATTTAGTTTTTTTTAGTTTTATTGCTATTTTTTATAATTTTGGTATTTGTTAGTATTGTTATAAAATTGGTTATAAATAATTTTAAAAAAATACTTATTTGAAGAAAATTTTTTATATGTTTATTGTGCGTTAAAGGGATATGCAATTAGACGGCTTTTATTTTTTTCTCGAAAACTAAGCAGGATACAAAAAAATACGTAAAAACAAAAAAGGTGTATTTTTATTGGCTTAATATTAAAAAGGTATACATTTGCACAAAACTCAGTGGCGTACACTTTTTTCTTATAAATATTTGTTCAGGCGCCACTTGAGACGCCACTGGACTTAGTAAGTTTAATTAAGTTGAAGCCTAATAGACCCCTTGCTACAGTGAATAATACTGCTAATTGCCACTAAAATCTGTTAAGAAATATTTAGGATATTATTGAAATACTATTTTTTTAAAAAGCTTAACACCTTGTATATTAAACACAACGAATTTTTGGACCTATTTTTATAAAAACTTTTTCATAAAATTAGCTTATTAATAGGTCCTTAAATTTTTGCCGCAATAAAAAAACATTCTGTAAAAATTCTTAAAATTTACAGCTGCCCATTTTCCTTCCAATTAATTTTTGCACATCCTGTATAATTTTTTATTCGTTTTTCTTCCTATTATTTTAACCAGATGCAGTAGTACTTATTTTACGATTTTTGTCTTGGTTCATCCAATTAAATTTAAAAAATGGTTAAAATGCACTACTTCTTAATAGCCCTCTGTATTTTTTTATAATCAACTTTTAATAAAAATTGAAAAACCGCCCCGAGAGACTGATTTAATTAATACGACCATGTAGTAAAAACAAAATATTTATTTATGTTACAGATTTGGGACTCAAAATTCTTATAAAAATTTGTAGCTGTCCAGTGCCCTCCTTAATTGTTAATTAACCTGTTTAAAGCGTTCGTTTATTTTAGTTCATTTATTATTGCTATTCTTATTGGGCACAACAGCCTCGATTTTAATGGTTTTCCAGCTGTCCTAAGTAAATTATCTTAATTTATAGGGAAAAGTTGGCAAAAATGCACTACTTTTAAATAACCCTCTGTAGTTTCTTTAATACCCAACTTATAATTAAAATTGCGAAAACGTCCCGAGGTAATAATACAGTTATAACACCGTGTTAAAAACAATATATTCTTCAATTTTGTAAAACTGGGAGAACTTAGATTTTCGTCACAAATGTGACTTATTTATTTACCACTACCTACGTAGTCTTAGCAACGTTTAAATATTTGGCCACAACAAGCAGTTTTTAAGCCAATAATATTTTTTTCTAAGGGAAAAAAATCTAATCGGTTAACATTTAAGAAAGTTATGGGCCGTTGAATTTAGATAAAAAAACAGGGTGGCCAGGTTCATTTGTTGATCGGTTTAGTATATTTATGTTTTTGGGGATGGCTACCCGAATCCGTGGTCAAATTGACCCTATGAGGTTGAGATCAAGTTCATATCAAGGTCAAATTACAGAAGTTATCGAACATAGACCCCAATCATGATAATATATTAAAAAAAAATTTGGGTCCTTGAATCCAAATCCGTCGTTACATTTTCCTTTTTAATCATACTCAAAGTGATTTCAAAATGAAAACTGCAGCACCTATTGGAAAAAATTTAAATAGTAAACAAATATATTTTAAAGTTGCTGCATACGTTTAAATATTATTATTTAAAAGTATAGTAATTTTATTTGTAAGTATATTGCTTCTTCTTGGAACCGAAATAAGGTTAAATAGACAAAAATTATTTCGATAATATTTTCACGCATAAGTCTCTATAAATATTTGTATACATATTTAAGTTTTATGTATCATAAATTGCGTGTGTTTCACAGAAGAATGTCCACGATGACGAACCTAAAAATTTAGTCTGATTATGGGTTTGTGTCCAGCAACTTTAAAATATATTTGTTTACTGTTTAAATTTAGTTGCTATGGATGCTGCAGATTTTATGTGAGAATGACTTTAAGTATCATCCAAAAGGGTCAATTTAACTAAGGATTTGGATTTAGCGACTTAAAAACCTCAAGATATCGATTTCGATTACTTCTGATGATTTGAACTTGATATGATCTTGATCTCAAGTTGATGGGGTCAATTTAACCACGGATTTGGATTCACCGACAACAAAAACATACAAATAACATGGTCTGGTCTTTCGAATCTTCTTTTTTATGGAACTGTGTAATTTGTTTTACTTGACACTGATGGTATGATGAATTTAAATTTGTCGTAGGTGATACCTTTTTTTGGTAGGTAATAATTATGTTGTTATTTATTTGGATACACGCCAAATCAGATCGTTTTTAATAAAACAACATAAAAAAAACAAAAACCCAAAAAAAAATTAAAATAATTAACTGATGGCCCCGTCTGAATAATAGACTTTAATAGAGAAGGGGCATAGTTGTGAGTAGTAGTAGTTTAGTAGTTTATAGTAAATATTTGGGTAACGTCCGTGCTACATCCGTTGTTTAAATGACTTTGTGAAATTCAATATTTGTATGTTAGGGTAGTGGAAGTAATATTTTAAATATCTACTAATTCTGGGTTTTTAAAAACCTTCCCGAGCCATCATAAAAAGGGAAAAAAAGATTAAAGGTTTAATTTCTTCATGGTTAAAACTATTATTTTATAAGTTTATTTTTAAAAATAACATAGTTTTTCCCATTTGTAGAGTTTATGCACTAATTCCAAACTTTATTTTGGTTGTTAAAAAAAACAAAAAGCAAAAATATGTCTTATCTTAAATTTAAAAAGTTTAGTTAAATTAAGGTAGTTGAGTGTACAAAATTATATATTTTTATTTTTATAAAATAAATATTTTAAAAATTGATGGAACCACTTTTTAAAAAAAAAACCTGTTATAACCTTTGCATTTAGAGTCAATATTAAGCCCTAAGCACTATTTTTATTTTTTAGGTTTTTTTATTATTTTGTAATCTAACTTTACTTTTTAAGATTTAATTTAAATTAAAAAGTTTATTTTCATTTCCCACCATACCGCTGTTCACATGTCAAAATTAATTTTTAGGTTACGAGACACATAGGCACGATGGCAATAATCGCAATAAATAAAGAATTAGAATTTTCCCTTCATAAAAAACAACGCTGTACCTTTGTTGGGAATTTTTGCCGATCACCGTATATAAAAATAGGTATATATATTTTCGACAATATAAATATTCCAATCTCGTTTAACATTAATGGCATCATCGAAATCTAACTAGGGATCGTTGGGCACATTTCCCTAATTTGATGAAACAAATTGCAAGTTACCCGGAAAGTTAGGCGCCGAGGGCGCTGTGCCGATGTTTCCCGACCGTAAATGTAGTCTTCGATAAATGTTGATTGGTAATTGTGCTCCCTGCGGCCGCGAAGGTCCAATCAACGAGCGAGTGTAGTGGCGCGGAAAACGGCACTCCAAATTTACTTCTATAGAATAACAATGATCGAGGTTGAAAACCAACGATTTTCTAGGAAAGGCGGTGTTTCTCTTCAGTAAAATTACCATAAATATTTTTGTGGGATATAAAATTTGTCATACAAAATGGGAACATAAACCATGATGTTTTAGTAAAATAGTAAAGAACATCGTTACTTTCCTACCACATACAGGGTGTCCGACTATATTTGAACCCATTTTGACCACAAACAAATATATCAAAATGCGGTTTTCGCTAGAAAGCCTTAGATTTTTTAAAAGCTTTTATCATATCCTCGACATTTAGTGGTCCAGTATTTTTAAAACCGCTATGGTTGTGTTAGCAAAATTCTGATAATTCCAATTTAGGTTTTAGAAACTGCAGAACGTTTTATAAGGAATAACTTTTTGTAAACTTAACGCTTAAACGACAACATAAAAATGTTCATACATAAACGACAATATGAGTCGCATATATGAAGAATTATTGGTATTTTAGAGTTAAAACGGCGAAAAACGTATCTAATTTCTTTTTTTTTTTTGGTTCTTTTGTAATTAAACCAATGATTTTTTATAGGAAAAGAAAATTTATTTTTGCACATATACGTTACATTTTCATAATTATTCTTTCAAGCATTATTTGTATGTAGTAAAGCAGGGTTTTGCAAAGTGGGGTACGCAAACCCCTAGGGGTTCGCATTCGATGGCACAGGGTTCGCGACATGATCTACGCAATGGTGACGTAATGACAAACAGGCTTCGAAAAAGACTATAAAAACCGTTTAGTACTTCTGGCATATTAAATCGCAAAGACCGGCAAGTTATACAATATTGCTAAAGAATTGATTTTACCAGCTGCTAAAGATATGGTCAGTTGTGTCTTGGGAGATGCATCTTCCAAATTGCTGGATAAAATACCACTTTTAAATGATACAATTGCACGTTGCATTCATGATATGGCGACGATGTTAAAATTCAACTCGTACAACGATTACAGGATAATTATTGCGCGATTTATGTTGATCAATCAACAGATATTAGTGGATAACCGCATTTACTTGAGTTTGTCGATATGTGTATAAAAATATGTGTAAAAAGATTTTTTATTTTGTAAGATCTTGGAGCCTACGACGAAAGAAGTAGATATTTTTGACGTAATTAATGATTTTATTGAAAAACATGGCATAGATTGGACAAAATGCGTTGGTACAGGCACTGACGGTGGAAAGGCCATGACAGGAAGGATATGTGAACTAATATCCAGGATAAGAAATCTTGCTTTTGAGGTCAAAAGTGTGCATTGCACAAAGAAGCATTGGCAAGCAAGAAAATACCTTTTTACCCATTTAAAAACAACACTGGCAAAGGTCGTAAAAATAATAAATTACATGAAAGCGCGTCCGCTAAATTCAAGACTTTTCGCAATATTATGCCCAGACATGGGTAGTGAACATGTTTTATTTCTGTTACACTATGAAGTACGCTGGTTGTCAAAAGGCAGGATATTAGCTCGGCTTGTTAATATCTTTAAAAGACAGTGACTTTAAGCTTAAGTTTAAATTAAAAGATAAAACCTGGCTTAAAAGAGCAACCTATTTAGCTAACATTTTTGCGTGACTTAATGAAACGAATGCTTCGATGCAAGGTTCTACGTGTAGTGTATTTACTGTGCAGGAAAAAATAAAGACATTTATAAAAAATTAAATTTTAAAAACTTGCTTGAAATCAAATATCTTTTAATGCGTTTTGTATGAATTTATCACGACGAACGACTTTATCGTGGATTCCGAAATAAAGGCTAAAATCTTTCTCAGCTCTTCGACGAACTGAAGAGGTATTTTCCTATATATGTTGATATTGCCAAGAATGGCTTGATTTGCTACCCATTTGCGGTCACGACTAAGAGTATAAATTCTAGTTTGAGTATTAGGCAACAGGAGTAATTATAAGAAAGGTCAGTAGGGAGAATAGGCCGGTGGACTAGCCACCGTCCGCCGGTGGAGCTTATTATCTTAAAATCTCTGATGTCAACAATTATTTATGAATCCTGCGCAACTCCATATTTAGGGCGTGGTCATTACTTTCTATCAAATGTCATCTGTTACCTGTCAAACGTCATCTGTCACCTGTCATATGTCAAAAATCACGTGACTTAGAAAATGGCCGCTACGCGTAGGATACTTGTGCTAAGACCTTAAATTGATTTGCGCAAACTCAAAAAGTCTAAGTCATACCATTCGGGCGTTATCGGATAAAATCTTTATTTAACCTCGATGATAAGACATCGACGCGCGGTTAAAAATTTTTAAAATTAGTGTAACGTCATACCTATCGAATAGAGAAAATCGCATGGCGTCATCTTTAATCATAAAGACGCTACAGCTGTTTAAAAATAGTTAAGAGATATAAATTAGCGATTAGAACGGTAACCCTAGAGTAAATTGATCATTAAGGCCTTAGTATTACGCTTAAAGTAATAAAACCAAAAAATAGTCTACTGCTGTAAATTTATTTTTTAACGGAGTGGTCTTGAATATAAGTTTATACAGACCTGGAGTAAAGAGGTAAATTTTTCTCCTTTAACATAAATATCCGGACCTTTAAATTCAAGCTGAGAATCATCAAAAGTTAGATGATCAGTAGCCATATCATGTTTTACATAGTTTCGATCGTACTCGTTTTCTGTATCTTTTATAAAACCTTCCACATATTCTCTAGGTAGCGAATCATATTGATCTAGATATTCCCGAAAGGATTCTTCCGGAATGGTATCAGTCTGAACAGGATTAAATTGTGGGTCGACTCTAAAGTCATTATCTGCAAAGTAATTTTTTCAAGATGGTGCTCATAAATAGTTCTGTTTAAATCACTTTCCTCTGTTTCGTCTTCTTCCATCATTTGATCATCTTTCGACGTCTCACCACCACGGGACTAGCAAAGTTAAGAGGAGTTTGTGCTTTCTTTATTACCGCATGAGAAAATTTTTCGCTTTGACGTCTTTTTAAGGACTTTGGTTTAAATGATTGTTTACCAGAATGAGTGTTTTGTATTGATTTGAATATTATTTTTGCCAAAGGTTTATACGTATTTTCCAATATAACAGCATTCTTATAACGGCCAGCTGTTATTAAATCATATAGGTTTTTCACACTACGCGAATATTTATCAAGGAGTTGAAGAATGTTTGGATCTTCTTGCAAACTCTAGCTCGCCATGCAGTTTTTGCTTCATTAAATCCTGGTATTTTTTCGAATACTATTAGAAGCTTCAATTATTTTACCCCTCACCATAAAATATGGCACTATTTTTCTGAAATACGGAACTGTTTTTCTTAAATAAACTTTACCATGAAAAACAAAACGCAGTCAAAAATGAAGATAGACATGTTTAAGCGTTGCAAATTTTCGGACGCCGTTGTGTTTGGCGAGGTCCTGTGTAAAGATGCCATAAGATTGAAGTGGATATATATATATATATATATATATATATATATATATATATATATATATATATATATATATATATATATATATATAGGTAGGGAGAATATGGCCGTTTAATGACCTTCGTCCTTCGGAGGAGCTTATTATCTTAAAATCTTTGACGTCATTTAAAATTTATGAATCTTGCGCGACGCATTATTTAGGGCGTGGTCATTACTATCTGTCAAATGTCATCTGTCGAATGTCATATGTCAGAAATCACGTGACTTAGAAAATAGCCGTTATGTTAGGATACGTGTGCTAAAAACTTTAATTGATTTGCGCAAACGCCACAATTTTAAGTCATACCTCTTGGGCACTATCGATTAAAATCGTTATTTAACCTTGATGATGAGTCATCGGTGCGCGGTTTAAATTGTTAAAATTAGTGTAACGTCATACCTATCGAACAGCGAAAACCGCATGGCGCCATCTTTAACCATAAAGGCGTTACAGCTGTTCAAAAATAGTTAAGAGATATCAATTAGCGATTAGAACGGTAACCCTATAGTAAATTGATCATTAAGGCCTTAGTATTACGCTTAAAGTAATAAAACCAAAAAATAGTCGTTAACGACAATAATTTTAAGGTCAAACTTATCAAACCCAACATGTTAGGCACTGCGCCCCCGCGCTTAAACCTGTGGCGCGGGGCTTCACTGCAGAGCGCAGACGCAGAACCGCACACAGTGGCGTTACAAATTTTATAAAGACTTTATTTTTAAACAAACAGAGAGCAGTTTACCCAACAAGATGGTTTCTAAACATACTCCTTGTAATTTTAACCAATCAGAGAGCAGTTTATCCGATTAGATGGTTTATAAAAACATACCCCTTGTAATTTCAAGGTCAAAGCATACAAAACGTCAAATCTAACAAAGATGGCTGCGGTTGGATAAAATAAACGGTAAAAAACAGTGGCAACTAAATAAAAAGCAGTGTTTGTAGTAAAGCATTTATTTTAAAATAAAAAATACATACATTGTTGCCATATTGATAAATATTTCTTAGAATAATACCTTATAAAATAAAATAAAGGCAGTGTTTGCAGTAAGGCATTATTTTTAAATTAAAAAAAATACATTGTTGTTATTTTGCTAAGTAATTCTCACAATAATGTCTTATAAAATAGGATATTTAAACTCTTTTTACAGAACCTGTTAATGGCAAATATTTTACAAGTTTATCGTAAACAAAGCTAGCAGAAAATTTTTTTTGTTTCAATCTCTATCCTTACATCAATTATGCCAGAATTTAGAATTTCATTTTGTCTTGAACAATCAATTACAATTAAGGGTGCATAGTTTTCAAAGTTTTTGGAGTTAATAGTGGTTCGTTTTTTTCGTAATAGCTTTCCTGAAACTCTGAGTACATTTCATATAGGGTAGCTATTATACCTCTTGAAATCTCCAAATTTAATTATTTAATTATCGTTTCGATAAAATTCAGAATTTAAGTAAAGCTTTGCATTTGATACATCACAATGATCAACTTAGCTACAATTTTTCTTGTAGTTATCTTTTCGAGCTGTTTAAAACCTAAAATTATCCATCTTGGTCTTTCCGCCTGCACCGAAGTTTCAATGGTCCATGTAAGATGTTTTCCAATCGGTATTGAAGGATGTTCTGTGAGTTCCCAGCTTTTAAAACCGATATCCAATTCAGTTCCACTTCCGACAATCTGCAAAAGTTCTAGTCGTTTAGCATAGGATACTGTAATATGTGGTAGCTTCCAAACAATTTTATCAATATTAACTTCTAGATTTTCTCCATCGGCAGTGTTAATAATGGCATTTTTATCGGAAGAACTTCTTAACAATATCGGTTTATGTTTAACATTTATAAGTATCTTTTGAAATCTTCAGCAAATCCTAGTAATGTCCTTAGTGGAACACAAACATTAAAAATTTCATTTGAACCGATCTCGACCCAGGTATAATCATCTTCAATACTCCAAACAGCGTTTTTAAATTTAGTTAACTCACTACCATTTTAAGAGACATAACCTTTCATTGTTACTACTATTCCAGGATATCTAATCAAGTCAATAACTCTTATGCAAATTTCAAAGCGAATTTTTTTAAAGAGGTGTTTACAAGTTTAGCAGTGTCTGAAACTCTTCTATCAGACCCCTTTAAAAGTCGCCCTTTCAGATAAATATAACTTGAACAAGGTAGGGTGTATATATCAGTTTGTTGCACCAGTTTACAAATTTCATCATTATTTTTAAAAGAGCTAAAGTGCGGTAAATGGCTATGCCTATTATTGTAATGGAGTCACCAAGTTTATTAAATCTGTCATGTTGAAAATGCTCATTTTCAGATTTCTTAACAAGAAGTCCTATGGATGCGAGAAATCTTATATTTTCTTCTGTTAAGCTCTTTTAGTTTTTCACAGCTAGTTAAAATTGATAATTTGCTTGGCCTTATATTTAACAATCCTAAAACGTGTGCTCTGCACAACGTTCTGCAGTATACTGACACACACAGTTATTTATAAAGAATTTCTCAAATATAATCTAATACTAATAACTTCTCCTCTAAAGTCAACCAATTCACCATCTTGATCAACCAGTTTTAATATAATGCTGCTGATAATTTTGGTGGTTACAGGCATATAAAGCACATTTTGAGGAATTTCCATAATTTTGAAACCAGCTAGTACTGATGGCGAAAATTCATGTATTGTATAAACAAGCTTATCATTGTAATATGCGCCAGTAACGATATTATACTCGATTTTAATCACATAAATTTTCAAAATGTTTACAGGTGTTTGCGATACATGTTTAACGTTGTGCTTCGGCAAAATATTATGAAATCCCATTAATTTTCCAATAGGATTTGTCTTAGTAAAGTCAACAGTATAAGAATATTCAAGCTCGCACTTGAGCGTATTAACATTACCATTTGGACTTAGGGTACAATTAAAATCCTTGATGGCTTTATTTTGTTCCAGTATGGCTTCTTGTAGATAATCATTTATTGCATCTAATCCAATCGGGATTTCTAAAGTAATATTACCCACATAAAATTTGTTATTGCTATTATTAATGTTGGGTATGGCAATAAATGTTTCTAAACTGACTAAACCAAGCTCGTACTCGCTCGCGTCATCTCTCAAGTAGATAGGCGGGTTATAGTTTGCTTCTAAAATGGAACTATTACCACTTAAGCTAAAGGTATGCATGATGGTTGGACTAAGACTAAATTTATTGCTTGAGTCTATCTGTATTTATAAGGTTTTAAATATAGTCTTAGGCCGTATTTGTATGATTCTAAATATAAGCCGCTACCAGTTTTGCTAATCGCAATAGATTCCATAAACAGAGAAAAACAGTGCCGTGTTTTAGAAACACAGTGCCGTATTTTAGAAAAACAGTGCCGTATTTTAGAAAAACAGTATCGTATTTTAGAAAAACAGTGCCGTATTTTAGAAAAACAGTGCCGTATTTTAAAAAAACGGTGCCGTATTTGAGAAAAATGGTGCTGTATTTTTAAAAACGGAGCCGTTTTTGAAAATAAAGGCTGTTATAGATTAAGCAGAGGGCTCTGGGCGATTTACTTAAGCAGTGGGCTCTGGGCGATTTGCTTAAGCAGTGAGCTGCCCCTGCTCTATCAGATCCAAATAGTAAATCCTAATTAATAAAAATAGTTCTTAACCATGGATCTGAACAATTTGGACAAGGATGTGAGGCGTAAGATAATTGAAACTTCTAATAGTATTTGAAAAAATACCAGGATTTAATGAAGCAGCAACGTGAGGAAGGCGGGTAAGAGTTCGACACGAATGATGATCAGCTCTCCAAAGATAAGCGAAGTTTGCAAGAAGACCCAAACATTCTTCAACTCCTTGATAACCATTCGCGTAGTGTGAAAAACCTATATGATTCAAAAAAAGCTAACCGTTATAAAAATGCTGTTATATTGGAAAATACGTATAAACCTTTGGCAAAAATAATATCCAAATTAATACAAAATACTTAATCTGGTAAACAATCATTTACACCAAAGTCGTTAATCAGTATCAGATCAGTATGATCCGCTACCTAGAGAATATGTTGAAGGCTTTATAAAAGAAAAAAATACCGAAACTCCAGGTTTATATGAACTTATATGCAAGACCACTCCGTTAAAAAATAAATCTACAGCAGTAGACGAGCGAGCATTTGCAAAATTGGTTTTGCTGACGAATGCCAGAAAGCGAAATTTTGATGAAAACGAGCAACATGCAGGAAATAGAGGTGTCAAGTACATGTTGACCATTAAACCATTGCTCGAACTTATAAAAGAGAAGCGTGCAAGGAAACAAAAAGAACGTGATAAACAGTTACGAATTACATGATCACGAAATCCTCAGTGTCATGGTTCACCAATTGATACTAAACATAAGATATTTAACAATAATAAAACTGATTATATTTACTGGGATGATCCAAATGAACTTGTGGATAGATAAGGATTGTTAATGGCTAGTAAGAAAGTTGGTAATATTAACCACCAAAATGAGACTATGAGTATTTTTGAAGAGCTAAAGAAAGCCGATATCATTGAATAAAAAGAGTGGGTTTGGTAACATTACTTCATTTTCAAGATGACTCTCGACAAATTCGAATGCAATTTAACTCATCCCTATCATTTAGCAAAAAGCTTAAAATAGAAGATGATGAATGTAAAGGATAAGCCCGAGAACAACTTATATGGTTACATGAATATAATGTTGGTTGGCGAAAAGCGTTTGTTAAAATACCTTTTTATAAACGGCACAAAATTTGATTACTACAGGTTTCCCATTACAAGTGGAATTATTGAATATATTAATCGATACACCTGTTAAAACTCATATAAACGCAACAGCATATGAAAAACCAAGCAGTCTGTTGCAGAACCAGAAGTTAAATTTAAATGATTATATTTTACGTTCAGGAGATAAATTACGACCACGTACTAAAATATATGCTGAGTTTGTTATTAAATATCCTATTTTATAAGACATTATTCTAAAAATTATTAAGCAAGAACCAACTATTAAGTTTAGTTTAGAAAAAGAAAACAACTTACAACAACAAAAATCTACAGAAAGCCTACACATACAAATAGATACCCCCCAAAAAAAAAGAAAAATAGACAAAATTAGCCCCCCAAGATTCCTAGTATCCAAGCCGAAACTTATGTGACTAAAACCTAAAAGTGATAAAAGAAAACAATTTGTATGTCAATAGTACCACTTTTACCTAACTGTAGGTCATTTTTGTGGCAGTAATGATAAATAAATCCCTTTACCTTTCCCAATTTTTTTTCAAAGTCTCGAAGCTTGCCTCATACCTTTCGGGACTACCAAGATTCCAGCCCCCTAAAAACCGATGCAAATTGCGCCTCTGGTAGCATCAATTTCAGTTAATTTAAATAACACTTGGTTGCCTTTGCTTGATACTGAAGTATCTTCAGGAAGACTAAAAATTAACTAACTATTCACCTTTTTTGTAATATAAACAATAAATACACCAGCAACCAGTTATCCACTATGACACTATAACCGAACAAACATATTTGACATTTAGTCTTTTGTGTCTTTTACACAAAAAGCGAATACTTTCTAAGAATGGCTATGGGCAACCGTTTTTAAGATATCTACGTTTTAGTTGTTGACTGCAACCGAAAAAGCCCTAATAAACAGCGTAACTAAAACCGGATTTTAATTCAAGTTGCTATATTCTCGCGGGATTTTTTAAATCCGGTGCAAATCGCCCGTACATTTAATTTCAATAAAACCATTTTTTCCGATTCGTACCGTCCCGTCCGTCCGATTTCGACGTATGTGCGTGTATCTTAAAGCAACAAATTTTTATTTAGAGAGATGTAACATTGGCATAGCCAATAATTGTTAAATATTTGAAAATATCCTCATAGAAAAGCATTTTTTTAATTTATATTAATGTATTTGCTAGTTGTCAATTGTTATTTCCTATTTTTTGTTGATATTAAAAACAGAGACAAGAATGAGACGAGCAACTAAATGTAAATAAATTATCCGAGAGAGAGATAGCTGCTGGGCCTTGCTTGTCTGTCTTCAAGGAAGGTAAACGCAGATGGCGCGTGAGTCGACTTTATCGTTTGTCCGCCAAATTCAAATTATATAGCTGTGCCATTTATGCCCTTAATATTAGGTACTTGTTTTTGTTTTTTATTAATATAAAATATTGGGCTTTAGTTCAATAATTACACACATCTAATTAAAAATGTCATTTATTTGGTTTTCATAAAGATTTTTCTTACAGATAACCATGTCAATATTACCTTAAATTGTCTGTTGGAAAGCACAAACTTAATATATACACTGTGATCACTAATAAAAGTCAATATTTAAAGTCCAATTAAAGGTAAAAACCACGAAACACACAATAAATCACAAAAAATGTAAACAAACGGTCCAAAGAAATCGGCCATTAAAAAATATCAAACAGAATTTTAAATATCATTTCTGCGTGACTGCCTGCGGAGCGTTGTCAAGTTAAAAATATTCGATTCTTGGTATTTCGTATAATTAAGTATAAGCCAAAGAAATATATTAAAGTTTACATGCAGAAATTGTAAACAACTTGACAACAATGAAAAGGCGATGATTGCACCCTCTGCGATTACCTCCCATGATGAATGACAAAGACATAGTTATAGGAACTTGCGTTAAACCAGAGAAAGATAAAACGCAATGGACAAATTTCCAGGACCAGTAACCCGTCTCATTCTTGTCTCTGTTAAAAGTTTACTTTCCTTGCATTTACTCTACATTTACAACCAATTCATAAATTTCAAATTGACGTTTAAAGCCGGCTGTCCATGAGAGCGGTTTTCCGCTCGCGGATTATAATTCAGCGTTGTAATTGGTTAGTGCAAATTTAAAATGCTTTTCCCGCCATTTTCGACGCGAATCCGCAAAAAGTTGAGATGAAGTTAACTTTTTGCGTTTTCCACTAGATTGTGCGACTTTTTCAAATTAATAGCCAGGCACTATAACCTTGAACTAGTTGATGAGCTTGATGAGTTTTTCTTGTACAGGGTGTTCACAAAATATATATATAGTTTGTCTTGTGAACACCCTGTATGTATGTGAGTTTTTTAATAATTTTAATATTTAAATATTTCGATAATGGAAATAATGTCAAAGGTTAGACCTCGAACCGATCCGTACCGTCCATCCGTATCGACGTATGTGCGCGTACCTTTCTGGTTAAAAAATTGATCTAAATGTCATATTGGTGTTTTTGTATAAAAAGACCCTTTTTAGTTGTCGATATGAAAAATTGTATTTTTTAGCGTTTAAAACTCATAAAATGTCGATTGTTTTTATGATTTGATATATTGTTTGGGTACCGGGGCAGGTAATAAAAAAAATGTGACAACAAAGTATTAAAAAATTGTAGGTTATCTACTGGAGTAAAGTTAAATTTTCGTAGATAGCACTAATTATTTGTCGTTACAATTTACCCCGTTTTATTCAACTATAAATTAGTGGTTATCTCCCTAACTAAAAATACAACGTGTCTTTAAAAAGTCTGTACAAAATGCTACCACAAACTCCTTGGACCAAAATACTATGCTCTAACGCAATTTACTTTAGTCAAAAAGTTGATGGTTTGGAGGATACAGGGTATAAAACTTTCTCCTTTTAATTATTATATATATATATATATATATATATATATATATATATATATATATATATATATATATATATATATATATATATATATATATATATATATATATATATATATATATATATATATATATATATATATATATATATATATATATACACGTTCGGCGCTTAAAAAGTTTCGAATATGATTTTTGGGCAATGTGTAAGAAAAAGACGGAGTAGAGCGAGAACAAACTTGGCTCCTCCCTTGGCGGCTATCGCGTCGTCGTTGCGCTTATCAGTCCGGTCAAAGTTCGTTTGCAATTCTTCGCATACCAAGTACGTGTTAGCCGATCATGTTTACAATTTATTTTAACCTTTGGTACGAAGGCGGATACAGTAATAAAGTAAAAATGGTCTTCACTGTTGAACAAAAGATTAATATCATTAAATGGTATTGTTATGCGGAGAGTGCAGAAGGAGTTGTCGGCCGTTTTATATTTGCATATTCTGATGAGCAAATCCCTACTGCTAAAACAATTTATAATATCTGGCATAAGTTTGAGCAGTCGGGATGTGTAAATCGATGTGCAAAATGTTCTAGTGGCGATCAGGAACCTCGTCGAACACCTGACGCTAAGATTAAAAATGAGGTCAATGTGTGTGCTTTTGTGGAAATAAGTGAACCTTGTTCTAGCTCCCAAATTTCTGAAGAACTTGATATTCCAAGCCGTACAGTGCGTGATATTCTGAAAAGAAATAAGTACAAAGCCTACAAAATTAAAAACACTCAAGAGATTTTTCCAGAAGATCAAATAAAACGCATGGAGTTTTGTGAAACCCTAAGAGAAAAAATTGATCAAAATGACGACTTCACAAGTAATATTTTATTTACAGACGAGTCATCTTTTTCTCTTCTAGGTCGACATAATTCTTCAGTCGTGAGATATTGGTCTCGGGAAAATCTACATTTAAGTGTGCCATTACGAACTCAATACCCGGAAAAGGTAAATGTTTGGGCTGGTATTTTAGCCAACCACATTGTAGGTCCTTTTTTCATTGATGGTACCTTGAACTCTGAGAGATATTTACTTTTATTGCAACAAAATATTATACCCGCTGTACGAAACTTGGATGTTAATTTTAATAAAATTTGGTTTCAACAAGACGGATGTCCCGCTCACAACGCTAGACAAGTGCAGAACTATTTAACAAACACTTTTCCTGAACGGCTTATTTCCACAAGAGGTACCATACCATGGCCTCCGCGATCTCCAGATCTGACGCCTTGTGACAACTTCTTATGGGGCTATTTGAAAGAAATTCTCTACCAACACCGACATAAAAGAGCCGTTAATTTGGACGAATTGCGGCTTAGAATTATTAATATTTCTAGGTCCATTACACCTGAAATGTTAGCAAATGTACGTAGAGAATTTTACGACAGGTTGGGATACTGTGAAGCCCAACAAGGAGGTGTATTTGAACACCTTATTAAATAATTTTTTTGTTTAAGAGTTATTTTTCATTTTATTTTAGAATATTGTATTTTTTTTCACGAAAGGTTTTTAAGATTTGAGCATATTAAAGTTGTTTTTTTGACTTGCTATTATGGGCACGTTCAAAAACAACATAAATTTGTATCTGTCGTGAGCGCGTGAAATTCCAATACTTTATTTGAGGCTGACCTACCCATCTCCAAGCGCTTGCTAAAGTGCACTGCGAGGCAGCCGAAATTTACATTCACATCGAGCGGACCCGAGCAGTACGAGGAATCGGCGTCGCTATCGGTGGGCGGTTACCTATGCAGTCGTTCTCTGTCTACTCTCTATCTATTAGTGTCTAATACATTAAAACGCAATCCGTTAGATTCAACTCGCCAAACCTGTATATTGCAAATTTAAAGTTTAGGTTTTTTTTCAAGGTAAGAACGGGCCTGTACAAAATTCTACCACAAATTCCCTGCGTCAAAATACCTACAAGGATCTAATATAATTTACCGTAGTCGAAAAGTTGATCATTTATGAGATACCGGGTATCATAGCTTTCATTTTATTTTTTTGCTTTGACATTAGGTAAATTGCATTAAATCAGAACCTGATCTAGGGAAGGGGGGAGAAACCGGGTTGTTCATCCCGGGTGACACCTTCAAGGGGCGGTAAATTTAAGCATGACCGACGTGTACTGGACGGTGACTACTTGCATTTGTGATCTGGATGTATTGAAGTATTTATAAGAAGTAATGATTGAATGAGGACTTTTTTTGCTCTTTAATTTTTTTTTTTTTTTGATATTTTGTGTATTATACATAGGATGCCAAGTAATAGGAAGAGGGCGCGATTTGCAAGGCAAAAAGCTTTTTCTTTTGCTCTTCATTTTTTTTCTCCAAAAAAGTAAAGGACGCAAAATGTATTTTTTGCTTCACAAAAAGAAGGCCGAGCGGAAAGGGGCTGCAAGGGGCAATTCTTGCCCCTGACTTAAGAAAAAATAAGAATCCGGGGCTACATTAGATCAGTGTATTTTGGCTCAAGGAATTTGTGGTAGCAGGGGGTAGATAAAGCGTGAAGGAATACAAAGAACATTTTTTGTGTTTAATAATAAGTTTATTTAAGAAAAATTTTAAAACGGTTGCCCGTAACTATATCAATTATTTTATTATACACTTTTTGTGTTTAGAAAATATAATATCAATGATATATTTTATTTAAAAAGATTGTTCACCAGGCAAATTTGTATAACATACTGATGTTTCACCGTAAATCCCTGGCTGCCATATTTTAAACCTCAAAGTCTGGAAGAACAACGAAATATTCTAAACTTATTTGTTAAAATAATATAAGCACGGGATTGGCTTTTGCAACGTCCAAAATTATTTTCATTTTAAAATTACACACTTTTAATTATTCTAAAATGTGCTTTTGCCCAAGTATTTTGTCTTTTTAATTATTAAGTAAAATGTGTTAAATTCTAAAAATTTGATGGTTTTGGCATCACTGCTTAATTTAGGCGACTCTAGGCGGTGCTGCTCTCATAAAAATGTGAAGTATTTACAAAATAAAATAGAGTTCTACAATTACGTTCCAGAGACCTACTCAAAGCACGATTTTATAAAACGATATGAATGTACAGTGGCGGAGTAAAGACAAATTAGTTTTGTTAAATACCTAATTTTAACTTTAACAAGTCACAGACTTAGAGCGTTATCAGAAATAAAATTTTGGATCGTAAATATTAATTTCAGAATTACAGATTAGGGATGCGCGATTTTCATCGGTGATATCAAACCATCGATGTTAGGGAATCGATGGTCGATGTTTTACAAGCTTTTAGGTATAGCCGGCTGTTTTCTATTTAGAAGCATTTAAAATGACACAACCACAAATTTGGTGGATTGTTTTTAGGAATTTGACCGGTTTGCCGCGAAATAATAAATAGTGTGTTAGGAATCTTCCGATCTACCGATAAAATTAGTAAAAACCGCCAGTAATAACAAATTTATTTACATTTTTGGCGGTTTTTATAAACGTAAATAAAAAACCGCTGGACGGCGGTTCGCTTCTTATAATTGAGCAAAACCGCCGGCGGTCATTTTGCCAGTGCCTAAAGAAAAATACCACAACTATTTATTTGTATTATTGTTTATATTTAAATAAAAATTAATAACGCATGTCTACCTGGACACATAGCTTAGGATTTCATAGTAAAAAATGTTCTTTTATCCAAATACAGAACGTTTCAAAACTTGGTAGGTAGCTGAAATTATAATAAAATTATCTTTTCAATTTAAGGATAACAAATAAAAATGTATTTTTTTATTTGAAAGAGTGCACTTTTGCGGTGGTCCCATAAAAAAGAAAGTCAGGATAGCGATGAAGAAAGGTACTAGACCTATTTGTTTCTTTCTGCCGTACGTTGTTTGTGCGGATAAGCTGCCTCTAGATTAATTAATACTAAAATAATAAAGAATAAAGTTCGTTAAAAAAGGATGAGATCAGGGCGCATTCAGAATAGACAACCTTGGGGTAAAATTAACCCTTTTCATCGAACTAAAAGACAAGCGGTAGCTGCAGCTCCGTGTGTATCGATTTGTTGCAGCCCCGCGTGTATCGATTATATGCTTTTGACAGATATAATGTGTTTTACAAGCGGTTAGCTGCAGCCCCGTGAGTATCGATTTATTGTAGCCCCGTGAGTATCAATTTATAAGCTTTTGACAAATTAGTGTATTCTACTAGCGGTTAGCTGCAGCCCCGCGTGTATTGATTTATTGCAGCCCTTTGAGTATCGATTTATAAGCTTTTGACCAATTAATGTATTTTAATAGCGGATAGCTGCAGCGTCGTGTGTATCGATTTGTTGCAGCCCCGCGTGTAGTAATTTATTAGCTTTTAACAGATATAATGTATTCTACAAGCGTTTAGCTGCATCCCCGTGTGTGTCGATTTGTTACAACTCCGCGTATATTGATTTAAGAGCTTTTGACAGACAATATAAAAAAACCCAAGACAGAGTATAAA
Organism: Listronotus bonariensis; assembly: GCA_014170235.1. Classification (NCBI taxonomy): domain Eukaryota; kingdom Metazoa; phylum Arthropoda; class Insecta; order Coleoptera; family Curculionidae; genus Listronotus; species Listronotus bonariensis. The sequence goes on from JACEGR010004325.1 coordinate 22,100, forward strand.
TGGGGAGTCATGGTTAGTTAATTCCTTAATTAAACCTTCATTTCTGTCAAAAGCTTATAAATCAATTGACACGGGGCTGCATCTAACCCCTAAAAGAGTACTAGTAGTGTTTTTTAGTGAATAATTACCGATCTAATAGTAATAATAATAAACTAAAAAGGGAAAAATAATAATTAAAAAAATTAACCGACTTCAAAAAAAAATAGTAAAACTTACTCAAAAGTTTAAAATATAAAAAAAGTCGCATAATAACATGTGCTTAACTACTCAATGTTTATTACTAAATAAACAAAAGATTTTTTCACTATCAATCTAAAATATTGCTATTATTTACTCCATTCCTCTAAAGAGATTTAATTTTTCTTACCCTAGGTAAATAATAATAATAAAAAGCCACTAGGTAAGTACTGAGAACAATATTCATATCAAAATTGACACATGCCAAATTATTACAAAAATAAAGCCAATCTGATTAGAAACACGCTAAGTCTACTTAATATTCCGATAAATTTAACAAATTGTTAGGAAAATACTAATACCAAAATTAAAATTGTTAATGTATCAATGTTTGCAGTGGAAAAAATCTATATACATATACATACCTCGGATGAGAAAGCTATTAGCATTTTTTGATCCTGAGGCGCGTAGCACCGAAGGATATAATGTGCATAAATTTTTTCGTATTTGTTTTGAAACACCCTGCATTAAACATTATTTTCTACTAATAAAAAATCTATTAGGATTTTCTTTTATTAAAAAGGTTTTTTTTTGGCAAACAGTAATTAAAATTTTAAGTAAATATTCGTCTTTTATATTTTATATAAAATGACTATTTATTAAAATTATACACTCGTACCTACCAGTTCAAAATTACAATGGCCAATATTTGTCAATAAGTGATTTTGATACGTGCGTTTTCTGCCTAATCTCTACCTGTTAGCGTTAGCGTGAAGGTATATAATTTTCTTTAATATGTTTTATACTTTTTCTTCACAATTGATTGAGGATAAATGCTTCAAAAATGAGTTGCACCCCAACATACACACATTCATTCTTACACACATTCATTCTTACATACATACATCATTGTAAGTTAAAAAAGGCTTGTTAAAAAATTATTAGCCTTGGATAGTAGCGGTTCGTTGGATCAGTACAGATTAAAATTTGACTATTGAACTAAAATGTGGCATCAGCGCAGATAAGTCCGACCTTCACTAAAAGCATCGCGGCTGTTGATTGGGCTACGACCCCCGCGGCAGCGTAGAATTGTCCGGTTAGTAACAGCTACTGCTTAATGAATCGACATCGCAAGACGCATACAGTTTGCCAACTGAGTCTAGCCAGATGGAAGGAATGCGGAAAAAACTGAAGTTGCTTTTAAGATGTTGCCAGATTTTCATCCTACTGCTGTGAACCTATTTTACACTTTTTTAAATATAATATTTCATATTTTATAAAGTACTTGTTTACACTTTGTTATTGATTTATTCCCTAAAGATATTTTATTGCTCTATTTTCTTAGAAGAACCGATTATACTATGCTTTAATATTCATATCGTCCCTAAAAAATTTTAATATTATTAAATAATTATAACATTTAATATATCAAGCACCCCACGCTTTTATTCTGAAGTGAATTATTCTGTTATTATCTTAAATTTTATTATAATTCTATTTTGAGTTATATAATTATGATTCATTGTTTGACCTTTTATTACTGTAATACGAACTCTTTGTAATGAAAAATTATTTTCTAATTTTTAGTTCGGTTGCATATAAGAGCGTGTTTTTTAGTTTTTTAAACTATTATTTATTTTTCATTTTTTAGTTCCATATATCAATTAGTTTTCTGCGGACATGTGATATTGAAATGTTTCACGAACTATTTCGTAATCTAATCATTTCATTTAAAGCTTCACTGTTGCATGGGGTTTCAGAACGCAACTACTCCGAACAAGTTTCTGTCAGCCTTATGCTGAGAGTACGTCCGAAACTGCACGCATGCGCAGATCGCGCACTAGCTCTTTCTCTGTTACTCTTTTACAGAAAATCTATAAAGGAATTTATTTATCCTGGCGATCCTAATCAGGATAACGGGATACTGTTTGCAGTTTGTCATGGGTCCTTGATACGTGTGCAAAGTTTCAAAGAAATCAAATCGCTGGAAGTTGGTGAAAATTAAGCTTAACGATTCCGTTACATACATACATACATACATACAACATAAGCTATTAAAAGCGTGTTAATTAAACAAAAATAATAAAATTAAAAATTAAATATTATTTAGGTTTTAAATTTTAAATTTTTTATCTTTTTTAAGGATATTCTAGAACTGCTTAAGCCTGATTTATAGTTTCAGTAACGTAAGCCGTAAAACTTAAGACTTAAGCGTTAAGACGTAAAAAGTAAGCAGTAATAACATTTTGCTTTGGCTGTCTAATTCCTTCATCATTTTTGTACAAAAAAATAGACCTTATTTAAATCGATACCTTGGACCTTTTTTCATAAAATCGCAATCAGACATACTATCATTTCTTTTTGATAAAATTATTAACTTGTGGGACGGATGGGGTTTCCAAGGAAAGAAATGGACCGAAAATTTTTCATTTTTCAAAAAAAAACATTTTCATAAAAAATTTAGCTTGTAAAAAAATATTATTCACGATGAGAAAATGTTGATTGTGTATACAGGGTTCGCAAAAACTTTAAAAGCAATATTTTTCTCCAAGAGTAAACTACTTTTCATTTTTAAGCAATATCTTATTGGAAAAATTTATTTAGAATCAAGACTGTAGTCGATAAAAACAATGGTACATTTTACTAAAGTTTATAATTTTGCGAAAATGCCTTGATCACATCCATTTACAGCTGAAAATTCTGTTGTGTAGAAAATTGGAGAAAGATGTGTTTGAAAAGCAAATTTAAGAGTTTTTCAAGTCATTTTATTATAAAAATTTAAAATAATACATTTTTATAACTTCAATATTAACTTCCTAAAACTTTTTGATACCCCTGTAACAATAATAAAGTAATTTAAAGTGCTATTCAAAGTATTATTATTTAAATATTTTGCTTAAAAATAAAAAATATAGGTAGTTTACTCTAGGACAAAAATCATGTTTTTAAAGTTTTTGCATACCCTGTATACAAAATTAACATTTTCTATTCGTGAATCATATTTCTTTACAATTAAAATATTTCATGAAGAATGACTTTTTTTTGAAAAATGAAATTTTTGGTTCATTTTTCCTCTTGTAAACCCCAGTCTATCTATTAATTAAAAAACTGCATTAAAATCCTTTGAGAAGTTTTAAAGATCTAAACATACATACATACAGACAGGGGAGGCGACTTTGCTTTATGCATGTAGTCAGTTAAACCTTCCTCTTGAATCCCTCTATCTATTAAAAAAATACATCAAAATCCGTTGAGTAATATCAAAGACAATTGAAGTTTCACTACACTATAATTGTCTTTGGTAATATCAATTTTTAAATGTAAATTTAATTAAAAATTGTAAATGTTATATGTGTGTTCCTTTTAAAACACTTTATCTATTAAAAAGAATCACAACAAAATCCGTTGAATAATATCGAATTTTAAATGTAATTTTTTTTAAACACTCTGTTTATGTTTTTTTTTTGGATATTATCATACATAAAAACCTTTTTTTTAAATCACTCTATCTAATAAAAAACGCATCAACATCCGTTGAGAATAATAAAGCCAATATCAAACACTCTGTACATGTTTTTTTAAATTTTATTATACATCTAAACCTTCCTCTTAAATCACTCTATCGATTAAAAAAAACGCATTAAAATCCGTTGGGTAATATTAATTTTTTAATTAAAACTATTTTTTAAAACCCTCCGTATATGTTTTTTTATATTATTGTACATATAAACCTTTCTTTTAAATTACTTTATCTATTAAAAAGAACCACATTAAAATCCGTTAAGTAATATCGAATTTTAAATGTAATCTATTTTTTAAACACCCCGTATATGCTTTTTTCTTGTATATTATCATACATATAAGCCTTCTCTTTGAATAATCCTATCTATTAAAAAAAGAAACGCCTCAAAATCCGTTAAGAATAGTAACGTCAATATCAAATTTTAAATATAAATCACTTTTTTTTTTAAACACTCTGTATATGTTTTTTTTTGGATACTATAATACATATAAACCTTCCTCTTGAATCACTCTATCTATTAAAAAAGACTGCATCAAAATTTGATACGAATAGTAAAACCAATATCAAATTTTAAATATAAACAATTTTTTTAAACACTCTGTATAGGTATGATTTTTGGATACTATTATATACATAAACCTTCCTCTTAAATCACCCAATCTATTTAAAAAAATCGCATCAAAATCCGTTGAGTGGTTTTAAAGATCTAAGCATACATACAGACAGACCAAAAAAGGGACTTTATTTTATACTATGTAAAGATAATAATATTATGGCATACATTAAATAATTTTTAGTTTTCAAACAAAAACATATACAATAATATTCAGTGGTTAAAGTTTTATCATTTATAAGTAATATTCGGCAACATTTACATTAGATTTATTTGGGTAGGTACATACTGTGTAGGTAGTGCAATATTAACCTTAAATGAATAAATAATTTGAGAAGACGCTGATAAATTTATTATGGCATTCTATTATGGCATCTTGCGGCTGTTTTGGAGACTAGGTAAAACAACGGTGACATCTGTTTTCGAGGTTTCGCCCAAGCCCCAAAGGAGCAATTTTAGCGCCATAAGGCGTTTTCCGTGTGTACTACAAGATTTGACCTCAGCGCCAACTGGTGCCCATTACCAAGAAATAGGCTCTTAAGTGGTTATACGGGGGCTTATGAAGGTGTAACATCTAGTTAAATAAAATAGATCGTTGATAATATTCTTTTAAAATTTATGTTGCTAACTTCATTCTGAAAGTGAAAGTGAAAATGATAATTTTTTAAAAGAGTACCACTAACGTCAACTAAGGTAACTTGCGTTAGATCTTTATATTTTTACTCAAGGATTTTTTAGTAGCACACAATAATCATAATATATTAATAATACATATTTTACTAACTTGTTTATCATAAGTCATTGTTTGTCTAATAATTTCCCAAATTTATGCGTATAGTTTAAGAATCACCCTGTTTAAATAAATACATTTTTTTTTGTTATTTTTTTAATACAAAGAAGCAAGGAAAGTTTTACGCTGCCAAGATAATAACGACATTCCTAAGTTCGGTTATTCTTCGGCCCAAGTATAATTTGCCAGGACAAGCAGTCTACTGCCGGGAGTCGTTACTTTTAACGATGTCGCTAATGAAACAATTCAGAGAAGCAATTAGGAGAAATGACACATTTAGCACACTTTCTCCCTAAGTACATATAAATCAGGAGAAATGGACCCACCGGTATCATTTAATTTTAAATGTAATGTAATTTTTTTGTAAGTAAATATACCTATTTTGCGTTACTACTTACAATGAAATATAATATTTGACCATTCCACTTATATACAACACAATGGCGTAGCGTGCCTTGGAGAGGCCCCGTATCACAATGAGTTAGGGGGTCCTCAAAAAGAATTTTGAAGACCAAAAAAAGGACCCCACTTTCCCATCCTTGCAAGAGCCCAAAAAATATATTGAGGACCAAAAGAAAAAAGCCCCACTTTCCAAAAACATTATTTTTCTTATTTCTACTTTTTGCTTACACACATTTGGGGTCCCCTATAGCCCGGGGGCCTTATCATTGATACGGCTGATACGGCGGTAGCTACGCCCCTGATACAACAAAATAAAATAAATTATTATTCTCCTTATTTCTTTTATGCTCTAAAACCTTCCGGTATAACATCAAAGTTTTCCTTTTCATTACAGTCTCCTATGTTTTTGACAATCTTGAGAATTCAAAAATGCTATCGGATGGTTCTAAAACATTAAAGAAAGAGTCACTTAGTCACTCTTAAGTCTTCTTGATGTAAAATCAAGTGGACTAATTCACTTTTTTGAAAACGCGCAGTTCTAACAATAGAGAATTATTGCAAGTTGCCTTATTAAGCTTGGGAATTATTAATACCGGCCTTATTTAAATAGTGCTTGTACCCAATATTTAGAGTTTTTGCAAATCATGTTGACAGTATCATTAACCTAAAAAAGTGGGAAAAAATTTAGTAGTTTTTTTTTGTTTTGTGTTGTAGGGTTTTGTTTTACAAAATTAAAGAAATACATTTGAAAAAGCAAGGTTTTAAGTATTTTTACTTCTAAAAACTTTTCGATTCTGTGCTCGGCAGCCGTTCGGTTTACACGAACAAGTTAAAATAAGACCAAAATAAGGCACGACCTAAAACCGATATAAATAAAGCCGGACACTATACTTATTAAGGGAGTCCTTAGCCTACCATGCAAGCTTAGATGTCAAAATAAGGCCGGTATTATTAGTGCCTGGCCTTATTTTACTGTGCAATAATTCTCTAATAACTGACCAGTCCCTTGTCTATGAAGCAGTTGGCCCGATCAGTTAAAGTGAGGATATACGCAAAATTGAATAAAAATAAAATCTTCAATATATGGACCCAGTATCCATAAGATTATTAAATTTATGATTTCAGAATAGGATATATCGATGGGTTTTTGACAAAACATCGTAAGCGACATTCGCCAATTTTACGGGAAACGATTTTTCTTCCTATCGCGTTATTTTTAAAGAAATACCAATATCTGAATGTTTTTTTTAGATTTCTTTTTAATTTGAATTACAAAATAAACATATTTGACATTTAATTTAAAATTTTCAGAATCTCTTAAAAAAAAAACTAAATATTTTAAAATTCTAAACCTAAATAATAGTTTATTTCTCAATTTTTTATTTTTAATCAATTTATCTTGACAACGGTGGCAGACTTGCCACCGAAACGTCGATTTTTAGTTCTCTATTTACTTGCTCTAATTTTTTTGTTTTTTTGGTACTTTTAATTTATTTTTTGGCGTGTACCCAAATAACTACCATCAATTAAATTAATCCGCCGAACCAATATAGAACATCTCTTCATCTGAAATAAAGCCGTGCACTAATGTATGTACAAAAAAATTACCAACTTTGTTTTAAAAATAACTCAATGAAAAGAAAAAAATCGTTTTCCGTAAAACTGACGAATGTCGCTTACGATGTTTTGTGAAAAACCCATCGATATGATGAGCCTAGACCATAAAAAAATATAAATACTACTTTTTGTGAGTTTGCCAGTTCAACCGTTCATTTAAAAGTGATTTAATTTATGAATTAAATTAAATGTTTATTATTATAATGCCATCATGTAATCAGTGCTCATATCGGAATTGTACGAACACTAAGAAGTCCCGTCCAGATTTGTCTTTTCATCGTTTCCCAGAGAATAAGGAAAGGTAAGTGACAATTTAAAATAATTAAAAAAAAAAAAAACAATATGATCAAAAAAATGTGGATTCGAGTGTGAAATCAGTTTGTCAAAAAATTAATTATACAGGGTGACCAGTAACTAAACCGACAAACTTTAACGGGTCATTCTACAGTGAAAAATTAGAAAAAAACTACATATGAACATATGTCCTAAACGTCCTAGTTTTTAAACTACGGGGTGTTACAAAATTTTAAAAATTATTGTTTTTTACTATAACTTTTATACCAATAAAAATATTTTTAAAAAAATTGGAAGATATCTCCTATTCATCGGGAGACATTTTTTGACATAAAATAAAAAAACGTTTTTACCAGTGTCGTTCATAGGGGTTTGGATCAATTATTTTTTAAGAAAAAAATAATACGTCACTACATTTTTCTAAAATAAAAATCTTTTTGAATCCCCTTTTAGTTTAGAACCAATTTGATCTCTTGACTTTTTTATTTGATGCTCGGTTTTCGCGTAAATAAATAGAAACCATTTTTGACATGGTCAAATGCCTATCTAATTAAAGAATAAATAACGAAAGTGATTTTACTGTTTGATATTATCCTTATACGAAATGACCATGAGAAAGGTTTTTTATTTTTTACGCAAAAACCGTACGTCAAACAAAAAAAGTCAAAAGATAAAATTTTAAAACGTATTTTTATTTTAGAAAAATGCAGTAGCCTACCATTTTTTTATTTAAAAATATTTACCTTAAAACCCTCAGGGACGACACTGATAATTTTTTTCTTGTATGCCAAAAAATGTCTTCTGGTGTGTAGGAGCTGTCTTCCAAATTTTTTAAAAATATTTGAATTGGTATAAAAGTTATTACAATTTTTTTAAATTTATTTTTAACACCCCGTACTTCAAAAACTAAGACGTTTAGGACACTAGCGTCTACACCTCGTTACATGTCGTTTGACGCCGGCCAATCAGAATTGGCCGATGACGTCCACTACATATATAGAACTCGGAATGCAAACGACATGTAACGAGGTCTAGATCCTAATGTTTAGGACATATGTTCATATGAAGTTTTTTTCTAATTTTTTATTGTAGAATTAGCCCTTAAAGTTTGTCGGATAAGTTGTGAAATACCCTGTATATTGCTGTGGGCGAAGAATAAGAGAATTAATAACATTACTATACTTTCAAAAATGATTTGCAACATGCATTTTGTTCTCTCTCTCTCTCTCTCTCTCTATTTTTTTCTTGGTTTTGGTCCCTTCCGGTCCAATCCACCACTCTCCCCTTCCGGACTATGCTTTCCAGGGCTTCGTCGGCGAAAAATCTGGATAATCGAACTCGTAGCTCCCAGAAATTCCAAAAGAAAACAAATAATTCAATAATCGATGCAATGCATAAATTGTCGGCTGTCAAACCAAGATCTGCTACTGGTGTTACGTATAACCTTCACTTTCACTACTGACAGTTCCCATGGCACGCCCATATATTTCCCGCCATTTGAGAAATACCGCGTGTTCACCACCAAACAGAATACCATCAGCTTATAGGAATCTTCGCTCACAGCGCTTAGATCCAGAAGAAAGATGCCGTCAATTTAGCGTGATCTTTCCTTAATCCCCGAAGGTAAAAAACGTTCGTACGACACCTCTAGCCGCCACTCCGGGAAGAACTTTGTAGTCCTCTACGCACGTCCGCACTGTCCGAAGGTCAAACAAAGAGTCATACATTTTGTTTACCCAAGCAAACCCAAGACAGGGATTCGTACCCGAATCCAAAAAATTGAATTTTACGACGTATCCACCTGCATGCAGTATCAATTTAGAATAGTGAGAATATAACTTGTATAAACCATATTTGAGAAAATCTTGTAAAATAAAAAAACTATTCGTTTTCTGGTTTTGCAGATAATCAACATTAAAAATATTTTTACACCTTAGAAAATAAACGAAAAAGTAGTATTTATATTTTTATTATGGTCTAGGTTCATTATATCAGTGATATATCCTATTCTGAAATCATCAAGTTAATAATCTTATGGATACTGGGTCCATTTATCGGGGATTTTATTTTTATTCAATTTTGCGTATATCCTCACTCTAACTGATGGAGCCGACTGCTCGTCAGTGACTGCTATCAATTTCTGATGGTAATCCTATTAGCAAAGCGACATCGTACTAGTTTCGCCATCTGTTGGTCAGGGTAGGTACTAAAATTTTTAGGGTACGATGAAATCTCACTTGTGGGGTTCTATGGATTGGTATTCTTTGCTTGTATACAGGGTGTCTCTAAAAGATATGTACATAATACTACTAAGGGGTGATTCATTAGGAGGTACTTTTTTAATAAGTATTATTTATTATCATATGAAAGAACCATATCATATACATTTATTTTTTAACGGTTATGGCTTTCAAATGTTGGCCTTAACTTTTTTAATTTAGGTTAAAGTGATGTTTTTCGGTAAGGAATCGAAAACTGCCCACACTTTTTTAACATAGAGGGAGCCCCAGGGAGCAGGTCATTGTTTATGTTCAATATCGCTACAAGCAATCGTTTATGAGATATTTTATATTAAATACCATGTGTCCACGGATAGACTAAACTATACCTGTAAAGAAATATTTTTAATATTTTGAAAAAAGTTATTCTTCATAAAAAATTTCCTTTGAAATGCTGAAATACTAAAAATATTAAATTCGCCGTAGGATATACACGGTGGTACAAAATTGCAAAAATATTACTTTGAAAAAGAAAAAAAATCAGAAAAACATATTTATAAAAACTATATTATTAAAAAGCGTTTAAAAGAATCACCTAGTGATAAAAAATGGTATAGGACTTTTTAATTACGTTGTTATGCTTTTTATTAAGCATTTTTAAAAATATCTAAAACATTTTTAATTTTTTAAATTTTTCAAAATAATATTTTTGCCATTTTTAAGGTCCTGTATAACAAAGGGAAATTTTAATTATAGCTTTTAGCAAGCAAGTGCAACCCCTTGCTACCCCCTCCCGGCGCTCTTGCTAATATTTAATATTAGTTACCTTAAACTGCAAATTACTAGCCTATTTAAAACAGAACACCCTGTGCTCTATAAATTGGTTTAATTTTGGGAATAAAAATTAAGTAAGTTTCTGTAATGATTCCCAGATCAAAAATGTAAAGATTTTGGGATATTTAAAAATTTTAAATAATTTATATTCTGTATATCTTAGCATTATAAAGAGCATTTTTAGATTTCTTTATACAGGTATACCTCTTGTTGACTAAGAGTGACTAATTTTTATGAGTAAAGTTATAATGGGCCTATATTTTTTCATTGCCTTTCTTTTTAAGTTACAATACAGACTTGGCTTTTTTATGGATATGTGGTAATAATAAAAAGTATTCTTAAAAGCCGTAGGAAATAACAAATTTGATAAATTTAATTTGTCATAGGTTTGGAAATATAGCAATCGTCAAGAGTTCGATAATAAAATCGTATTTTTTGAATAAAACACACTGAATATTCTATCACCATTAAAAAGACATTTTAAAGACCTTAAAAAAAATATTTTTTTAACTAAACGCATTTATTAATTATGGCCAAAAAAGAGTCTTATAGAAACCACAGTGCGGAGGTAAAAATTTTAACATTTTACTTTCATCGTTTGATTTCTTTTTTTTTTAATTAACACGCTTTTATTAACTTGGGTTGTAACTATCCATCTGGCTATCTATGTAACGGAATCTTTGAGCCTAATTTTAACCAACTTCCAGCTATTCGATTTCTTTGAAACTTTGCACACTTATTAATGACCCATGACAATGCAATAATCTGCAAACAGTATCCCGTTATCTTGTTTTTGATAGCCAGGAAAAAAAAATCCATTATATTATAAAAACAACACCTGGGTTGCCATCTGTTGGCAACATTTCAAACTTTGCTACTCAATGGAGAAGAAATTTTTTAGTGGGTTGCCATCTGTTGGCAACATTCCAAACTTTGCCTGGGTTGCCATCTGTTGGCAACATTTCAAACTTTGCTACTCTATGGAGAAGAAATTTTTTAGTGGGTTGCCATCTGTTGGCAACATTCCAAACTTTGCTACTCTTGTTCACTAAAAAATTTTTTCGCCATTTTGTCAAGAGTAGCAAAAACTAAAAAATGAAAAATAATTAATAGTTTAAAAAACTAAAAAACACGCTTTTATATGCAACCGAACTAAAAATTAGAAAATAATTTTTCATTAAAAAAAAATATTGTCATTTCATAGTAAAAAGCGTGGGGTGCTTAATATATTAAATGTTATAATTATTATATTTGCCAATATCTATGATGGAAAAGTTATGAAAAAATAGTAAAACGCACCCCACGCTTTTTACTATGAAAAGACAATATTTTTTTAATGAAAAATTATTTTCTAATTTTTAGTTCGGTTGCATATAAAAGCGTGTTTTTTAGTTTTTTAAACTATTAATTATTATACAATAAAGGTATGGTCCAATGAAATTGACTTTACGATAAGAATACTTTTAAAACCTTTTCAGGAGAGTTCCTTTATTTTTGTTTTTTTATCTTTTTGACATCCCACGAAGGTATATGCCTAAATACCAGAGTACCGTGGGTGTCGGGTTATTAGATGTTTAACCCATCGTTCCCCCTGTTCCGTCCACGTTGTCCAAGCACTGAAACATGCAGTTATGCATTTTACAGCACCTTTTAGACAACTCGGTAGTGCCACCACGGTCGTTATTTTAAATAACTACTACCTAAATATGTCTCCCCGCTGGGAATCGAACCGGCAACTTATAGCTTTGAAGATCAAAGCTCTGTCCACTGCGCCACGGGAGAGACGTTTTGACAAGTCTCATCAATGTTAAATTTTGTCGGGTGTCGGGCTGAGCAAACGCGTCACTTTTTTGTTAAACAAGTTTACCACAAGTTTACCACAATGTGATACATGCAATTTTTAAACATTGCGCCAAAAATCGTAAGGGTTACAGTTACGAAACCCGACCGATTCGATTTTTTTAAATCTTTTTGACATCCCATGAAGCCCTATGCCCAAATACTAGAGTACCGTGGGTGTTGGGTTATTAGAAACCCATCATTTTCCCTGTTCCGTCAACGTTTTTAAGCACTGAAACATGCAGCTTTTGCATTTCACAGCACCTTTTAGACAACGCTGTAGTGCCACCACGGACGTTATTTTTAAATAACTACAACCGAAATATGTCTTCCCCGCTGGAAATCGAACCGGCGACTTCTGGGTTCGAAGATCAAAGCTCTGTTCACTGCGCCACGGGGAGACGATCCTATACCCACCAACCCAAACGTCAAAACGCTTAAACGGCGCATTTACCAGAAAGCTGAGTAGGCTGGAGCCTAGGGCGGCGTTTTTAGTTTATAAATTGTTTAGTTGATTTCGATTTTAATTTTGTAGGGGAAGGGTGTACAAAATGACATACTTTTTGAAAAATTAAGAAAATATATTACCAAAAACCGTTTTTTTCTTACGGAAACCACTCTAACATACAAAAGAATTATTCTACTCTCATAAAAACCAAGTTAGCACAAAAGAAATACAAAACTTATTTTCATAATAAATATTTTTAAAAAATTGCTGAGTGTGTCATTTTGCCCACCCGGGTGGGCAAAATGACATGGGCTTATTTTTTGACAGCAAAGTTCACAAATATATGTTTTTGTTTTTTGTCAATCCCCGCGCAGTCTCCATGGGCCCATTTTTTGCAAGAACAGCACTGAAACCATAGTTCTCCTCTTTTGGACATCTTGTAGGGTTCTGTGCAGTATAAGCAAGTACTCTCATCATCATCGTCCCCGGAAAAAGCTTCTTGTTCAGATTCCGAATCCTGGAGAACTTTTCTGGTTACATTTCTTTTTTTCTTGGTTCAGTGACTTCCACCGGTTGGTTTTTCTTCTTTGCTTCCTCTAAATTTGGGGTTGAATTTAGGACACACGTACCTTGACGTTTTCTGGGTTTTATTTTCCCTTGCCCAGAAACAAAACGACCTACTGGAGGTGGGCTTAGGTCAAATGGAGTGACTGCAAGCGTACTCTGTCCTCTGCTTTGTTTGTCAGATTCTGATTGATCTGGAATAGCTGGCGAATCTGAATTATTATTTTCAGTGCTCGTTCCAGGTTCAGAGTTATTTAGTGGAATATTTGTGGTTTCTGAGGCTTCAAACATATAGTCCGGAAAAATGTCCGGGTTAAATGGAACTATACCGGTTTTAGCCAACCCATTGACTGCATTTTGCACTGACGCGGCTTTGCAATAGGCTTCATTAAATAAAGAACCAATTTGAAATTGGGTGACCACCCTTCCTGGGTGGTTTTTAACTACTTACTAATTGCCTGGTCATAATATGTCTTGAGTGGTCCAAAGAAAGCAACATCCAAGGGTTGCATGCGGTGGGTGCAGTGGGGCGGTAGACAAAGCAATGCAATGCCATTCGCTTTTGCGAACAAAAGTGCATTTAAATATTTATGGCTCGAGTGACCGTCAACAATTAACAAAACCTTATCATCCAGACTTGCCTTAGTGTGTTTTTGAAAATGCTCCAAATATTTTAGAAAAACTAGGCCTGTCATCCATCCAGACTCCTGAGCTAACAATAATGTTCCTGGAGGAGCATGATCCCCTAATTCTTGCTTAAGGTTCTTTCTGGCAAAAATTAGCGCTGGCGGGACATAGTTTCCATTCGAAGACATCGCGCACACTACTGTCACATGAGATCCTCTTTCAGCGCTTGTAATAGCGCCAACTTGTTTCCGCCCTGCTGTGGCGAAAACTTTCTGAGGACGTTGTACCGTTGACAACCCAGACTCATCTGAGTTATAAATTCTCATTGGATTTATCTTCTCGTATTTAACAACCTCTTCTAAAGTTTTGAAAAATTCGGCAACTTGAGGTCTGTTAAAAGCTTGAGCTCTCGCCGCGGATGTTGCTTCGGGCTTTCTCAAAGAAATGTCAGGATTTCTTCTTCGAAACTCTCTAAGCCAATCTTTTCCGGCTGCTTTTTTATTATCATTAAACTGATGTTTAAAACCATTTTTTCCGCTAGCTGATAAGCTAACTCTAAAACATCTTTTCTAGTTAACCCAAAAAATCGCGATTCTAAAAATTTTAAATGCTCGACCAGCTGTCGTTCCACTTCTGGAGGAAATGTGGTTTCATGTTTTCCTAGCCGTTTCTCTCCTGGGTTCAGCTCCTTATTTTTTTAACGCATGCCTTCGTAATGTAGCCTGGGGTACATTAAATACTTTTGATGCTTTAAGCCATCCCATTTCATTGTTTTTTACAGCTTGTATGGCATTAATCATAGAATCCTGACTCCAAGACTGCCTTTCGGTCTTCCTCTGATAGTTGCGTGGCATAATCCTAAATCAAATTAAAAAATTAGCATTTATAATCACAAAAATCTTAAAGGAGGGCAAAATGACATACTATGCCATTTTGCCCTACAGTAACGTATGTCATTTTGCCCTACTTAGACACACATCAAATAAGAATAAAAATAAAAAAAACTACAAGAACTAAACAACAATAAACTTGGGTTTTTGTTAGAGTTACAATCCTACTACTTGATCTAAAAATATTGACTTACCCGGTTATTTTGTTTCCAAAAATACGCTTTCAAACAAACACAGAAACAAAAGTTTATAGTGTGAAAATAAAATTTCGACCACGTGCTACTCACTTAATTGCTCGAGGGGAACTAAATTATGATACACAATACGTAGTAGCCTAAAGGAATTTATTAAGGATTGCAGAGGCGCCATCTAGCAACTCGCTTTGGAAATACCTATAATATGTCGTTTTGCCCCACTATGCCATTTTGTACACCTTTCCCCTACGTAAAAATTATTTTTTTGCTCTTCAAAATTGTTTTTCAATGAAAAAGGAAAAAATTAGGGGCGGCAAATATGTAAATGCGCCTCTGAAAAGAGGGTAAAGTGGCTCCTTATCTTAGGGGTTTTAAAATCTTTAACAGACTTCAGTTTTTTTAATAGGATTAGTAACTTTAGCCACTTTAACTTTTTTATTTTTTATAATATCAAAATAAAATTTTGTTCTTAGGTTTAGTACGTAAATGTAAAATTTTTTATGGATTTAGTTATTTTTTGTTACTTACGATTTAGCCGAAAGAACTTTAACTTTATTATTTAAAATGGAGCACCTAGTATATTTTTATTTATTTGAATAAGAGCTTCAGGGTACTATGACACTTTATTTGCTACTTTTTAACATTTAATCTATCTATCACTTTTAATTTAAAATGTCAATTTTGACCCAGGGGTCACAGAAAAATAGGTGTAACTTTTTATGTTGTTGTGACTACTTGGTATAAAATTTAAAGTTTTATTACATTTATGGTACTTTGAATTGAAAATTAAAAACTAAAAATATTTAGAGGTTAGGTGTCAAAAAGTAGCAAACGAATTGTCCTTGTACTCGGAATGATGATTCCTATTCAAATAAATACAAAAATACCGGATGTCACATTGTAAATATTAAGGTTAGGGTCGTTAAAAAAGTTACAGAGGCTTAAGGCACCAGGTATTTAAAGTTTATTTTTTCGGAAACTACTAAAACGATTTTAAAAACTAATCTCTGTTGTAAAAAATTTTATGTTTTACCCATCTATTATTGATCTGTAATACCTTAGAAACGGAATATGTTATGGTAGCAATAATACCTGCTATCACACCTAGGACATTATAAGCGGGCATTATGATAATGCCCGCTTATAATGCCCTAATGCGCTAATATGGAAATTTTATTGCTTATCCAATTTTATTTCTCTCACAATAAAGATCAAGTTTATACAAAAAATATTTTTCTTTAAACAATACAAAAAATTAAACTTTATTCCCAAAATAAAAATTACAATTTTGAAATGTCCCGGAAAATGTAGCTGATCCCACTATAGACTAAAAATAATAAAGTTTGTTAAATATATGTATTAAAATAAAACCAATAACTTACCAGTTCCTCAAAAATATGCCATTAAAACGGTTTCGGTTATTTGAAGAATTGCGTTCGCATCTTTCCAAATACCAAATATGCCATACCTACTCCCGATCATACTGTTGCCTTAATTTAACTCTCAAAAGATTTTCGGTCGCTTTTATGGCCCTTTCTCTTATATTTTGTGGAATTTCTTCCATTTTGAGCAAATCGTTAAATAAAAAATGCCAACTGACTAACTGATAGAAACATCAAAGTCAAACTTAGCACCAGTCATTATCTACTTACGTATACAGGTACAGGTGCAATTTATTTTTATATTGCAAATAAATAATGTAATTAGTCATTGAAAAGCTCTTTTTTGGGTAAAACATAAAGCATTGTATGCAACACGGACTTTACTGGACTATAATGCCCGTCAGGCATTATAGTCCTAATAACGCCCTTGATACATAAATAGCTATAAAACCCTTTAAGATAAGGACTTGACGCCCTTTTCCATTTAAACTTTTTGACGTTTATATTGGTGTGGAAGGGGATAACCGTAAACAAATAAATTTTGACACAAAAATGATTTTTTCTTAAAATGAAAATTGACGTGTTTCAGAATTTTTATACGTGTACAAATAAACGAATTATAGGGG
This sequence comes from Listronotus bonariensis, assembly GCA_014170235.1. Lineage (NCBI taxonomy): Eukaryota > Metazoa > Arthropoda > Insecta > Coleoptera > Curculionidae > Listronotus > Listronotus bonariensis. The sequence goes on from JACEGR010004325.1 coordinate 39,139, forward strand.
TGGCCCGTTTTAATTGGAATGCATTTTTTAAGAAATGTATGCTAAAACTATTTAAAAAAGTGTTTATAGGTCCCTTGACTTATGTAATACACAAACACTGTTTTAACCTATTTTATCACATTTTATTGCTTTTCTTAAAAAAAAAATAAACTACATATGAAACGCCAGTATGCGATTTTATGACAAACGGTACAAGATATCAATAAAAATATGGTGTACATTTTTTGTAGAAAAAAAAAAGAAATCAAATGGTTTAAGCAAAATGTTAGATTTATTACTTAAATTTACTTAAATGCACACAGTAAATGAAAAAAAAATTGTCCCACTCTGTATAATTACACCAGTCATCTTAGTAAAATTAACGGGGACCAATCACGGAATAAGCTGAATATCTGTACATACCTTTATTTTGGTACAAAAATACTCTCCTAAAATCCCCTATGATATCGTGTAAGGAACTTAAAATATGACAGGTCAAATGTCAAAAAAATCAGTTTTTGTAAATATCGCGTTTTTTACTTTTAATTGCATTTATATTTGTTATAAAAGTTGTAGAACACAAAATTCTTTACAAATTTGATTCCCATTATTTTTTTGTCAGACTAACGGATCCGATAATAAAGGGCGCAGAGTGTAAAGCACTTTACTGTATGTACATACATTAGCACGCAATCAATCGTGATTTTTAATATAATATGTCATCTTTTTATCTAAGTATTTGCTAAATATCACGATTGATTGCGTGCTAAGGTGTGTACATACACTAAAGTGCTTTACACTCTGCGCCCTCTATTATCGGATGACAAAAAATTCTTAGAATCAAATTTGTAAATAATTTTGTGTTCTACAACTTTTATACTAAATATAAATGCAATTAAAAGTAAAGGAAACAAGATATCGCAAAAAACTGATGTTTTTGACATTTGACCTGTCATGTTTCAAGTTCCTTACACAATATCATGGGGGATTTTAGGGGAGTATTTTTGTACCAAAATAAAGGTATGTACAGATATTCAGCTTATTCCGTAAGATTCCGAGGTAACAGTCTAAGTTAATTGGGGTATAATCCTGACTTACCGAACAGCCCTTTACCTGTAGAAAAAAGCATTAGTATGAAGTAATTGAGTTGCTTAAATATCACTGTTACTGTAGTAAGAAACTAAAGTTATGAATAAAGAAAAAACTTTTTATTCTAACTTTAAAGGTCAATAACTCCCTATTTTTTTTAATATAAAGTACTAACAATACTTTGGCTTACTTTAGTACTCATATCATTTACGACCTCATTTTTCCGGACACCTTGTATATTTTGGCACCGGCGCGGCGTAACTACGGGAGAAACGTGGGGGTTCAGAGGCGGCCAGGCCCCACCTAGGAAAAAGGAATCATATAGGGAAATGTGTACATATAACGTTTCAGTAGTGTCAAGCCACCTCCCCCCGCGGTGTTGGAAGGCCCTTCCTAGAACAAAATAAATGTAAATTGTATAGATAGATAAAGATGTGTGTGCGTGTCTCTGTTAATAGAAAATGTGTATAGTAGTTAATATTGTTTTTTTTTAAATAGGGATTTTTTTCCCATGTGTTTGTCGCCCCCACCCCCTAGGTTCTCAGCTTCGATGGCTAGTTAAGCTTATAAAATACTTTTTTAAATATTTTGTTTGCCATAAATATTTGTTTTTAAATATTTTCCCGGCTTGCGAAGTCATGTTTTTTATTTATTTATTATCACTGTATATTAATTATTAGTACTTGCTAAGAAATAAAAAGGGATGCTCATAAGTCCTTTGTATAATAGGACACTTTTTTGTACCAAATTTTATTTAAAAGGACTTTGTTATTGTAATAAAAAATTAGGTAATAGATTTCTCAATATTAAATAAGTGTTTATTTTTTGGTTGTATCAATCTAGCATTTCGTATTTTGTGTAAATGTCTTAAGATAAAAATATAATTTGAAAAATACCGCATAATATTACCAATATATATGTATATTCAATCAAGTTAACACCTAGTATAAAAATGTATACATTTTGGGAATTTTAAAAATATACATTTTTGGGAAATTTAAATTTTAATTGGGTTACTTAACATTGGGAAATTTGGTACATAAAACAATACGTGAGGTGTCAAGGTTTAAAAAGTATAAATCAAACAATTTTCTAGGTTACTCTTATAATAATAAAACAAAAACATTAAACAAGCTGAGTCGCCTAGAAACGCAAAACAAACACTGAAAAATTTGATATTTAAAGAGAACAAAATTTTAAGACGGGGGTAGTAGAATCCTGACTTCGAAAAAATACTGGGTGTTCCCATTGTCCGAATAGTTTAAGGGAAGAAAGGGAGATGTTGATAGTATTATACTGGTAAAATTGTAATTTTACTTAGTGCAAAATATAATATTTTTTTATTTATTTTTAAAGTGAGTTTAAAGTGCCCAATACCCCATCCGAGTTACGCACCCCAGGCGACGTATTTGGCTAAAGAAAAATATGTTGTCACATATGGTGGAGGCTCCACGGTCCCCGTACATCTAGAAGAAATCGTTCCGATAAATGCCAGGCCCCCAGTGTAATCTCCGGACGAGAAGCCAAAGCGACTCCAACAAGACAGAAGACTTTCAACATCCACACAAAAGTACAGAAATTGGCACAGTCACTTCGCCGTTCCAGCCAGCCAGACGCCTACTACGATCACCCCCGACGCTGCCGAAAACAGGAGACCTTATTAAGATCACACTAGCAGGGACCAACGCCACTGGACAAGGGCAGTCAAAAGGACAAGACAACCACAACCAGCAGGCACCAGGACATCAAGGGAGCACCTCTAACGACCAAGGGAAGACGGAACAAGGCAACCCCCTCAGTCAGGAAACAAGTCACCAGGAACAGCAGGAACCCCTAGAAACCAGTAAGGACATCCAAGGTACAGGACAAACAGAGGACAGACCGGCGGTACTAACGAGAAACATGGCAAACACGACAATTCTGGACGCAATGGCGACGGCGAGGAAAGCAAAGGTGCCTGAATTTATCAACCCGCCCACGTTCCACCCCTGTAAAAATAGCGCAGTAGACTTCCTGAGAGCATACGAACGAACGGCCATTGCAAACGGATGGGATGAATCTTTCAAGATAGCTTATTTCCAAACTTTTCTGGATGGTGCAGCAAACATATGGTTCGAGGATTACATGGCCCAAAACCCGAACAACACATGGGAAAACCTTTATGAAGACTTTAAGGCGGAATTTGAAGACAAGGACTATAAAACGACGCTGCTGAAACGAGTCCAAGAACGAGCGCAAAGGCCACAAGAGCTGGTTAGAAACTATTTGTACGAGTTGCGAGCCCTGTACTATGACTATAAAACAGAGTGGGATTTTGAAGAATTTAAGAAGATATTTGAAGACGGGCTGTCCGAAGATGCATACTATCATTATTACTGGCTAACCAATCCGCCGAACCGCCCCCAGGAAACCTAGAAGAGCTGAAAGCGTTAACAGTAACAATCGATAAGGCCCCAAAGTCAAGAGACCCCCCAGACAGCCAGCACCATACAGAGAAAATGTCCGTTTTGAGAGGAACACTCAACATACGCCAACGTTTAGACAAGAACGCCACTGGGAGAGAAGAAACTATGATGACCACCCTCGAAATAGTCAACGGCCGCCATTTAGGTCTCAGAACTACCCAAGATCACCCCTCCGGGCCACAGCAGAGAATACAACTACTAGTCAGCACCAGAGAAGACAAGAGGGCTTCCAAGCAAGAAATAGAAACAACAACCCAGTATGCTATCAATGTGGAAAGCACGGGCACTTTGCAGCAACCTGCACAAAGAATAACAACCACCCAAATGGAAGAGGATGGCGAAACTAGACACCCCGACCATCCTCGCTCAGGGTGCCAAAGGAAAACAGGGCGTCCTCCAAATTCAAGTAAATATAGGCAACAGAAAAGTAGAAGCAATAGTGGACACCGGAGCACAAAATAACGTTATACAAGAAAAATGGGCAACAAATTTTAGAAAAAAGACAAGCAACACCGTACTGCTGACAGCGGGTGGACATCGGATACCAGTGCTAGGGGAAGTAAACGTGCCAGTACAGATACAAGGATACCCAACCTACAGAAGCACAATAACGGCCAAAGTAATCGCCAAAGCTCCTTATCCACTAATCCTAGGAATGGACTTTTTAACAAGTAATAACGCGGTAATAAACCTTGCAAAGAAGACCCTAGTACTAAGAAACCGGCACAAGATACCTTTAAAAATGGGAGCGGCCACCAAGCAATCGATATCCGGACTAATGTGCGAAAACCCACGCCCACACCCAGACGCAAAAATTAATGGAAGAAGATGGAGAAAATATGAACCAAGGACCAGACCTAGGGGACCATATCCAGCCAATCACAGGGGAAAACCAAGGGGCAAATTCAACGTGCCAAAGAAGCAAAGGCCAGGCAATAGAAGAAATAGGACGCACCGCTACAGAAAACAAGAACATAAGCAGTCAACATATCAGTCAGGGGAGCACTACAGAAAACAAGAAAATAGGCAATCAACATACCAGTCAAGGGGGCACTATAGAAAACGAGGGAACGCACAGTATATGCAAAAGTCAAGAAAAAATAGCCAAAGTGACATCACAGCATCAACGAGGAGCAGATCTCAAGAAGAAGAGCAGTCACCCCTAAATGTAGCAATGATAGAAACATCGAAAATATGTAAATTAGGAGTACTAAAGGATCATACACTGAAGCACGAAGAGACACGAACACTAGAATTAACCACCACAGGGAACCTGGATATGGATGAGAAAGAATCCATCTATAATTGCATCTACAATAACAAATTGATGACGTCAAGGCAGATCACACCAGAATCACATATCTTTACGGATGGCGAAAAATTGTTTTTGAAAGTAAAAACAAGGTCTCCCAAAGAAGTACTCATACACAAGGGCACAACACTAGCATACCTCCAAAAAGCTGATCAAGAAGAAAACGAGAACAAAGAAGGCAATTGGCTTTTGCTTTCCCAAGAAGAACCCAAACAGGACGAAAAAGTTACATTAGAGGACCATAAACTAGAGAAGATAACAAATAAAGAAATGAGGAAGGCCCTACAGCATCTTCTCCTGGAATACAATGACGTTTTTGCAAAATCACCAAAATATATGGGAAGAACAAACCTTACTGAGCACAAAATAGATGTTGGTAACGCACAACCAGTAAAAAGTCGCCCATACAGAGTGTCGCAAAAAGAACGAGACATAATAGACGACCAAATTAAAGAAATGCTGGAAAGTGGCGTAATACGACCCTGTCACTCGCCATGGGCAAGTCCAGTAGGACTGGTGAAGAAAAAGGATGGGATGGCTCATACGAATTTAATGTACTCAGCTTTGGCCTCAGCAACGCACCAGCCACCTTCCAGGAGCTAGCAGACAAAGTTTTTGGGATATGAAATGGAAAGAAGTATTAATTTACCTGGACGACATAATTATATTTTCAAAAACTTGGGAAGAACACCTGCTTAAACTACGACGAGTATTTGAACGACTGAGACAAGCAAACCTTACCCTAAAACCCAGCAAATGCGAATATCTCAAAGAAGAAATTAGGATTCTGGGATACAAGGTCAGCAAAAATAACATTCTTCCCGATGATGCAAAAATTAAGTGCATAAAGGATTTTCCCAGGCCACAGAAAGTGAAAGATGTGCAAAGTTTTTAGGATTATGCAATTTTTACAGAAAGTTTATAGAAAATTTCGCAATGATTGCTAGACCACTACACGAGGTTACCAAAAAGGGCCGTATTTCCAGTGGGGGCCAAAACAAGAAGAGGCATTTAAAATTTTAAAGGAAAAACTGACATCTCCACCAACTCTGCAGCACTTTAACCCTAATAAAGGAACAATTTTACGGACCGACGCAGCCACATGCGGCATAGGAGCTATCCTGCTACAAGAAGACGAGAATCATCAAGCGCACCCGGTAGCGTACATCAGTAGAAGCCTCTCTGCCAGCGAAAAGAACTATACGATAAGTGAACTAGAGTTACTCAGCGTCGTCTGGTCTCTAAGCTACCTCAGACATTTGATTTATGGCCGTCCAGTGAAGATAGTGACTGATCACCACGCCCTTTGCTGGATGAATTCTATCAAAGAAAATAACAGACGGTTAGCCAGATGGGCACTCAAGCTAGCGGAGTTCGACTACACTATTGAATACAAAAGTGGGTCAGCCCATAAGGACGCCGACTGTATGTCCAGGAATCTGTACTACATCCAGGAGAAGTCAACAGCGGAGAAGAAGAAGACGAGCTACCAACTTTTGCGGTAAAATCTATAGAAGTGGCTGCACTACAAGAACAAGACCCGGAGATAAGCCAACTAAAAAGACCAGTTACAAATCCCGAGGATACAGATATACCCATAGCCATAAGACGAAGGGCTAAGAACTTTAGGATATCAGACAATACCCTGTATAAGATGAACACAACTAATAGGGGCCTAGAAAAGTTTTGGTGGTACCAAAAACAATGCGAGAAGAAGTATTATGGGAGTTACACGCCGCACCAACCAGTGGTCATTTAGGATTAAGCAAAACCATAGAAAAAATCAAAGCCAGATTTTTTTGGACAGGGATGATTAAAGATATAGAAAAATACGTCAAAGGATGCCCAGACTGTCAAGCCAGAAAAGGTCAGCCAGGGCTGTTGCAGTCAATTCAAATAGGCTCTATATTTGATAAAATTGGAATAGACTTGTTAGGACCTTTTAGGAGAAGCAATCAAGGGAAAACTATAATCGTAGTGGCGACAGAATATGCAACAAGATATGCAATCACTGCAGCATTACCAAATGGCAAAGCAGGACCAGTGGCCAAATTTCTTTTGGAAAAAGTGTTCTTAATACACGGGATACCCAGGACCGTACTCAGTGACAGGGGAAAAACTTTTCAATCAGAATTAGTGACTGAATTATGAAGACTTAAGGGCCAGAAGCCAGTTTACAACACCATATCATCCTTGCTGCAATGGTTTGACAGAGAGGCTAAATAAAACAATCGCTGACATGCTATCAATGTACTGCAACACACAACAGACAGACTGGTGCAGCTATCTACCATTTATTACATTTGCCTACAATACTGCATTACAAGATACTACCAAGTTTAGTCCATTTATGTTAATCTTTGCAAGAGAACCAACCCTTCCAGCAGAGGCAGCACTTGTGGATGCAGAGGGAATGTCAGACACACTTCAAATCTGGGAAAAAGCACTATCAATAAGGGCAATAGCCGCAGAAAATATAAAGAAAAGACAAGAAAAAGCAAAAATAAAATTTGATGACAGACATAGAGATTTGCAGTTTCAGCCCGGGGACAGAGTAAAGGTTTTCATCCCTATTAGAAAAGTGGGGCGCAGCGAAAAATTACTACTAAAATGGTTTGGTCCATACAAGGTACTAAGAAAAATGGGGGAAGTAAACTACGAAGTAGGAAAAATTGGAGGAAGAAAGAAAAATGTCGACATTGTACATGTAAGCCGCATGCTCCCATACAACGATCCTTGGACATCCGCGTCGCCAATTTGTCAAGAAGTCCCAGACGAGGAGGAAAACCAGACAGCGGCGGCGTCCACACAGAATAGGCGAGAGGGAGAGGAAACTGTGGCAGAAAAGAATAGGGACTCCGATAGTGAAAATTCAAGCGAAGAAGATAATCACGAAGGAGTGGGGCTAAATGCACTGTGGCCGTATAGAAGTGATAGACAAAAATCGAGCACGAAAAGAAACAGTGTCAAGTTAATTATAAAAAATGGTCGAATAGTGGAGGAGAAATGGGGGGACATACAAGCAGATTTAAAAAAAAAAAAAAGTCTCACCAATAACTTATTTTGGTTTACAGGGTCCTAATCCAGTGGGTCTACCATTATGGTGCACAGGAAGTCGAAGTCTCCGCCGGAGCCAGTTGGAAGCAACTTCCAGGCACGATTTCTTACGAGGGTTCAATTCCAGTGACCTACAGAGTTCCTTGTTATAGTGACAGTTCCGACGTGCCAGTACCTGCCCAGACAAGATGCCTAGAAACAGACGAAAACTGTAAAATATGGAAATATATGGACAACGTAGCTGCAGCAGTGGATAATGAAGTAAACACACTAGCCGACAACTGGAATATTACCTACCTAAGACAGCAGACCAGGGAGAGGCGAGCCCTATCCTTATCCTTTGTTGCTGATGGCCTAAATTGGTGCTGCGGTGTTGCCACACAACAGAAGCTAGACTCCATGGTAATGGACACTAATGTGCTAAAAGCAAGAATGCAGTCTATCACAGGAGGCTTGGAAACCACCATTCAAACTATAGGGGAAGACTCCATTCAGATGCAGCGGGTCCAAGAGGAAACAGCCACAGCCCTAAAAATTACAGAATCGAGAATTAAAATTTTGGAAAAATATGCTGAAAACATGACAAATCAAGCAAGAAAAAAGCAGCTGGATATACACAACCTCATGATGGCTATGCTAAAAACTAATTTGGATTTCTCTAGAAAAATTTTGAAACTTACCAGAACCATGAAGAACCAAGAAGTCCTGCACGCATGCAAACAGCAGCAAATTCCAATCACCATCGTAAAACCATCCATTCTGAGGGAAGACCTTAAACATCTTGAACAGGAATTAAGACAAAATGGACATGAACTGACACTACAAGTCCAAGAGCTATCGAAGTACTATGAACTGCCCATATGTGAATGCACCTTTACCCACAATGAACTAGTGATCCATATCAAGATACCTACAAATGAAAAACAACATCAGTGGAAAATGTATGAATTAGTAACCTACCCATTTGCCTGGCATTATTGAACATGACACCCTGTATATGGCAGTTTCTGAAAAGAACAATAAAATTCAACGCACAAGACAGATATCTGGTACAGGCCTACATTTATGCTCACCCTATGGAAATAAGCTATGCTACTTACCCAGGTTCGCAGCAGACAGCCTCAAGGGTCCATCATGTGCAACAAAACTGTTCCATGGCACTACAGTGGAAGATCTAACGGCTCACTGTCCAATGCGGTGTCATCAATCAACACTACTGGTAATTACACAAGTCAATAACGACGAATTTGTAGTCACTCACCCCCGAAGGACATGGTTATAAAGTGCAGAACATCCACTACACCGGTACCCAGTAACATCACAACAGCACCAGGGGCAGCTAAACTTGTCATTCCATGCCAATGCAGCCTACAAGTAAACAAAGAAATTTTAATACCTGAAAGATACCCATGCAAGGACGGAGGCGAAGATTTAAAAATAAATCATGTGATTCCAGCGGGATGGACTACGCTAAGATCATTTGTACTGAACCCCGTATCAGCACCACAGCCACCCAAGTTTAACAACATCCAGGAATGCCTCAATAGCAATTGGTCCCTCAGCATACCTCATCTTAATCTAACATCCAGCAGAAACCTAATAAAAAATATAGCCAAAGAAATTAAAGAAACCAATCAAGACGTAAACACGTATACATGGCACACCGAAAATCACAGCATTATGCTAGTTTGGAATATCCTCTTGACAGCCGCCCTTATTTACCTGGTTTTTCACAGACAGTACCTACCAGTCATTTCTCTAGGACACCCGGTAGCAGCGCAAGACATGCAGGCAACAAAGGAGCACACGGCAGTATTTGCAACGACATGTGGCACATTCATATTAATACTAATCTACATAATATTTAAAATATTTTCGTACTTACGGGACAAAAAACAGAATGGAAAAATCCAACACCACAAAGGACTCAGGCACCACCGAACCATTTGACCTTAAGACCGAGTACACTTTGGAGGTCGTCAACCAAACCCCGGATGGTTCGTTCACATGTACTGTTAAAAATGCTGAATCAACACAGTGACATCGGCCACGGTCAAGTTGATGACATGTCGACGCAGCGGAAATGTATCTATGCTTTGTTACATTTGTAAATTAATTAGGATTAAATATTTTTAAGTATTAACATAGGTGACCAAAAATGGTCCAGGGGAAAATTTTTGATAGGCTTTTAGAGCGTTGGGGTCCAACGCTTTCAGGGAAGGGGCATATGCGAACACCTAGTATAAAAAAGTATACATTTTGAGAATTTTAAAAATATACATTTTTGGGAAATTTAAATTTTAATTGGGTTACTTAACATTGGGAAATTTGGTACATAAAACAATACGTGAGGTGTCAAGGTTTAAAAAGTATAAATCAAACAATTTTCTAGGTTACTCTTATAATAATAAAACAAAAACATTAAACAAGCTGAGTCGCCTAGAAACGCAAAACAAACACTGAAAAATTTGATATTTAAAGAGAACAAAATTTTAAGACGGGGGTAGTAGAATCCTGACTTCAAAAAATACTGGGTGTTCCCATTGTCCGAATAGTTTAAGGGAAGAAAGGGAGATGTTGATAGTATTATACTGGTAAAATTGTAATTTTATTTAGTGCAAAATATAATATTTTTTATTTATTTTTTAAAGTGAGTTTAAAGTGCCCAATACCCTATCCGAGTTACGCACCCCAGGCGACGTATTTGGCTAAAGAAAAATACGTTGTCACAATATGTTCCAGTAAAATTAAATAAAAACTACATGTATATAATTAAAATTTAATAAAAATAAAAAATCAGTTACAAAATTAAACTAACAATATTACAAGCAAAGACTATCACAAATATTTATAAATTGCAAGCATTTCACAGAAATAGTTTCCTAGTAAACAACTTCGTAGCTTTGACAACACTGTTGGTTTATTCCGCTGTTTGCGTACGTATCCGAGAAAAAGCAATAACGAGAAGCGACCTTATTGTCGGCTCCTTTAAAGTTTTAAAGTTTTGGGGTCTGATTTTCATAAGCTCAAGTTTGACACTGTTGACGTAAACACACCTTATTTTCGAGAAAAATAACTACAAGTTGTGAACAAACAGTCTCTCCACTGAGAAAACTAATGAAATTGTTCGGCAAAGTTGTTTAGTTCAAGGCCTAACCTGATTTTTTTAAATTTCTACATATTACTTAGTTATTTATGATTTCTATTTGCTCCGAAATATTTATGCTTCATGGTATACGAGTCCAAGTGAATGCATCATAGATAACCCAAAATGTATTTTTTCTTAAAGCAAGTGCAATAGGAATAATAGAATAGGTTAAGAGGAAGCCTAAAAATTTACTACAGACTTTACGGATATAGGGTTTACAGGAGCACAAATGAACAGAAAAAATAATATTTTGGCAAAAAGTCATTTTTGATTTTTAAAAAAAATTGCTTGTAAAAGAAATACGACTCACGAAGAGAAAATTTTGAGTTTTTGTGCAGGGTGCGCAAAAGCTTAACATTATCATTGGTATTAAGAAATGATCTAGAAATTCTGTAAATTTAAAATTTTCTCTAGAATAAAGTTAAAGAAAATTGTGAGGTTATGTGGTTTTTCAATCTTAACGCTTTAAGAAAAACATTTAATTTTTAACATTTATGCATTTTTGAAGCTAAATTTGAAGAACAGTGTCGAACACAAAAGGCTTAAATTTCTGAAGAATATTTTTCTAGGTTAAAATTAAATTATGACCTATATGCATAAACTCATGAACAAATTTCAGGCTAAAGTTAAAGCTAATACTAATACCAAATTTAAGTTCTTCTGAATAAACCAATCTTTAAGTTGAGGAAAATTGTAAGGTTATGTGGTTTTCTAATTTTGACGCTTGAAAGAAATCATTTCAATTTTCAACGTTTATTTATTATTAAAGCCAAGTTTTAAGTACAGTATCAAATACAAGATCAAATTTCCGAAAATCTTCAATTTCTAAAGAGCATTTTTCCAGATTAAAATTAAATTACGATCTACCTGCATAAACCCATGAAAATATTAAGACTAAAGTTAAAACTAATAGCTAAAACCAAATTTAATTTTTTCTGCATAAACCATGCTTTTCCTTGCTTTTTTAGTCACCTATTAATTTATGCAAATCAATAATAACAAAAGTTTCTTGATTTCATTTCAGACATAATGTGGTATTCTGTTGTATATGAGTAATTAGTAGTGATAATATACTTGTGCTGCCCCCCTCCACTTGACCTTGACCGTTACTGCGCATTCGTGTCCTTTCCTTTGTTCTGCTTGACCTTGATAATTACTGCGCATGCGTGCCACTCCCACTCTTCTCCTAATTGACCTTGATAATTACTGCGCATGCGTACCATTACCATTCTTTTGTTCCTCGACCTTGAAAAATAATGCGCTGCGTATGCGTGCCGTTTCCATTCTTTTGCTCCTCGACCTTGAACTTGAATGCGCATGTGTGGCCCTTCTTCGACCTGAATGCTTTTCCCCCATACACTTGGCTTTGTGTTATAAAGGCAGCGCGGTGAGATGGACGACCATATTATTTTACCAAACAGTTAATACGTAAAGTTATTTTTGTTAGTTTGTGACCCCAAACAGGTGTCAGGTCGTACCTGCGATACCTGGTCTTTACAAAATTTTAAAACGTGGTATTTTATAAGGATATGTTTTAAAAATATTTTCATGTATTTGTGCACTGAAAAAAGGTTAAACAAGTATAAAATTTGTTTGTTAATTAGTATTTATAAATATTCTTTTTTTTTTGATAACATGGGGCAAATTGAAACACTGTACAATCTAATAAATATATTTATTTAATAATTGTTACATTACATTACGTACATTTTGGTTTACAAAAATATTTATGTTAAAGGAAAAAGCCACACTTTTTACAAAAACTTTAAAATAAAACAATACAACGTAACAATAAAACGTACATAAAATTAAAGATACTTTACCATACAAAAAACATACAAATGCTAGGTTTAGGTTTACAAAAAACATTTTTGGTAAAAAACAATTTTTTTACAAAACACTGAAAATAAGATGTACATACACTAAAATTAAACAATAAAACGTACATACGATAAAAGATATTTTAACATACAAAAACATACAAATGCTATATTTAGGTTTACAATAAACATTTTTGTTAAAAATACGATCTAAAATGATAAAAATACAATCTAAAAACTACCATATCATACCTAATTTAAAAAAAGTTAATCTAAAACACTAACCAGAACTAAACTAAAGTTATGATAAAAAAATACTTTACATTAGTAAAACTACAGCTGTACTAAATAACGATTAAAAAAATATATATATAATCTAAAACTAATCTACCCTACTACACATAAATTAAAAAATAAAATTAAAATATATATAAAAAATGTTCTAAATATATCACTAACACACACACTTTATTGTTTTTTAATGTTTATTCCCCTCCCAGCAAGCCGAGTTTTCGATAGAACGACAAATCTTGTCGTTCTAGAGCAGCCTCTCGTTTTAATTTCACAAGAAGCTCCTCTTGTTTCTTCCACTCGGCTTTTATTTTTAGCATTTTCTGCTCTACAGCATTTATTTCCTTTTGTTTGTTTTGGTGGGAGCGGTAGAGTTGGGCCGCATCTTTTGCCGTTGCCGCCAAATTCGCCCGACGCCTCGGACATCGCACTTCATTAAGCCATTCTGGCTGACTTGAGGGGCCGGCAGAGGCATCGTTGAAAGTTTTGGGCGGCTGTTTGCGGCACTTTTTGCTCCCAGATGCCACGTTTTTGCTAGAAGGGCTTTTTCGTTTTGCACTGTTTATCATGTGGCCCGATTTATTTTCGGGTGATAGTGCCGCACTACCACACGACTTGGAAGCTCCAGCGACCGATTTTAAAAATTTATTTTCGGCACCCCTCGGAGCAATAAGCATTTTTGTATTTAGAAAGTAGCATAAAATCACAGAACGCTATTGTCTTCATTCTGTAAGTGATTTTTGTCGCTAAAGGTTGTAAAAAGTGTTAAATGAATATGTCGAGCAGCCAAAATTCCTTGGGGTTGGGTAGTGCTACGCAAGAATTTTTGCGGGTGGAGCTTGAGAGGGACCAGTCGTTTCCCAACTTAGAGGCCGCAGTTGAGATGGAAGAAGACGATAAGGTGGAAATGGCCTTGCCACATTTGTGCTTCTGTGAAACTGCGGCAGGAAGCTGACGCATTCCTCCACCACCACCGCCACCGGCGCCGTCATCACCAAAAGTGCGCATAATAGAAAATATCATTATTAAACCGGCAAGGAAGCCAGCGGCAGCAAAGAAACCGACGGCACCAATATTAAAAAATTGTTAACTACACCTCGGAGTGTTAACACCACGGTGCCTGATAACTTCTATTCAGTGTTGCGTAAGAGGAAAGCTGAAGAAATGGCTGGTCCATCCTCAAACAACAACAACAAGGACGAAGAATGGTTTGAACAAACAGGTTCAAGCCAACATCGTAATGTGTTGCGAGATACTAGTAAAGTGCGGGAAGAGATTCTTTGTGATATCGAGGAAAAAAACAAAAAAGTGAGTGAGTGCGATGCCGAAATAGCGGCAATGCAGCAGCGCCTGATGGCATTGAAAAAGGACGCTGCAAAAAGTAGGCTGCAGCTAAGCCACTTTAATAAATTATGTATTTCCTCGATACCATAATTTAAACTTTTAAACCTTAGACTATATACTGCACTAGGCCTACGTGGGAAAGCACTTTAAAAAAAAGGGCGCCGAGAAGTCTAGGGCATAACAAGTGTTGTGAAACAATACATATTATTTATATTTTATAATATATATTGTTAAGACCAACATAGTTTAACCTGGTGAGGAAACGACTTCAAAAATGTATTATGTCTCAACAGTGTGTGTGTTTAAAGGTAGATACAATTTTATGTTTGTTTATTAAGTTATATGTATTCTGTATTTAACGTATTTTTTTATAAATAAAACTGATTTTTTTCTTAGTACAATTTGTGTTTTGTGACTTTAATAAGATTGGCACATTTTCAAAATATTTTTTCATGTATATCTCTGTTTGCGTACATCAAAGAGAATGGACATTGTCTATTCTCTTTGGCGTACATGAGGAAGGCATAAGCCTAGTTCATTAGCTTAGGAAATGCGATTTGCAAATTGCAAATCGTGTTCTGATTGGTCAGTTTGTAACGAAACATTCGTAAGCTTAGTTTATTAGCTTGCGAATTGCTAAACGTGTTCTAATTGATCAATTTCTAACGACTATTGAATGTTTCGTTAGAAATTGACGAATAAGAACACGATTTGCAAATTGCACTTCGCAAGGTTATGAACTAAGACAAGCTTGCTTAGTTAAGTAGTATAAGCTTGCGAAAGCTTGTTAAGTTCGTGGAGATTTCGAACCTATTAAGCCGGCTGTCCATGAGAGCGGTTTTCCGCTCGCGGATGATAATTCAGCGTTATGATTGGCGGGAAAAGCATTTTAAATTTGCACTAATCAATCACAACGCAAAAAATATTTAAAATATAGGATGGAAAACTTTAAATATGTCAGAAATACTCTAAGTGTTGAGCGGTATTAATGCGAAAAATATAAAATGCGATAAATAAAAAAATTTAAATAAAAAGTTTCGAATTGGAAAAATAGAAAACTTATATGGAGTAATAAATTTTGATAAAACATTTAAAAAAGCTATAATCCTTATAATATACCACGTTTTAAAAATTTTGTAAGACCAGGTATCGCAGGTACCTGACCTGACACCTGTTTGGGGTTTTATGGGTAAAAGTCCCGTTAAAAAATATACAAAGGCAGGCAAAATAGAATCAGCTTTGCATTCGATAAAAACAAGCCCTTTAATAAGATTTGTACATTTTCAAAATATTTTTTTCATGTATATCTCTGTATGTGTCATAGATAGGTCTACAATATTCCTAGAAAAAGTTATATTTCTAAAAAAATTATAAGATTTACACATTTAAAAAAATATTTATTTGAAGAAAAGTTAAACAAGTATAGAAAAAGTTGAGATACAGAAAAATAAAAATGACTAAAAAATGTTGACCGAATTAAAACAGAAAAAAATTACCAAAATTTTTACAATTGTTATTTTGTACCAACAATTTGTGGGATAGCCACTAATCAATAGCTTTATTTAATAAATATATTTATGTTATCCACAATAAAAAGAATTAATAAGCACAATTATAAATAATAAAATTAACAAACGCAGATTTAGGATTTCTATACTTGTTTAAGCTTTCAAATAATAAGTTTTATAGGGGTGCAAATACCTCTTACATATTTTTTAAATGTTTACAGAGATAAAAAATATGTTTTTAAAAATAATATTATCATCTAAAAAGGGCTTTGCTTTACTTCATTATAAGTAGTCTGGAAGAGATTATAGAAACCTGTGTAACGCTTTGATGTAAAACACAAGTGGTGACTGACCGAACGATATCCACGGCCTTCTAGTAACCTGTAACGCTTTGATGCAAAACACAAGTGGTGGCTGACCGATTGATATCCGCGGCTTTCTAGTTACCTGTAACGCTGTTTTATTATTTTTTATTAGTGTGCCGATTTCTTTTAAATTCAAATACCAACCCGAATCGAAAATTTTCGTCGTTTAGGAGTTAAGATAGGACATTAAGACAAATAACTAAAAATGTTGGGTAGAGCAAAATAAACAATTTTTATTAAGAAAGTTTTTTCGTAAAACAAAAATTTGAAAAATGACCAAAATTTTTCCATGTCCTGAATCGAAAATATTCGTCGTTTAGAAGTTAAGATAGGACATTAAGACAAATAACTAAAAATTTTTGATAGAGCAAAATAAACAATTTTTATTAAAAAAGTTTTTCGTAAAACAAAAATTTGAAAAATGACCAAAATCATCATTTCAGGGCCGTATTAACTGTTTGAGGCGCCCTAGTCTAGAATTCTTGGAGCGCCTAATTTCCACTAAAAAAATTTTTGAAGAGCAAAAAGAAAAAAAATGTCATTCTCTCATTTTTGCCCCTAAACTTTTTAAAAACTCCCTTTCTAGCGCGTCTTACTCCCCTGTCTGGCGCCTATTTTTTCATGGATTTCCGACATATTCAAAGTTTTCCATCCTATATTTCAGCCATTTCTGATAACTTTATGAAAAATGTTATTTTGTAAAAAGTATCAGCTTACCGACTTTTATAATATGCCAATATAACTTTGCATTTTATGTGACAAAATCCTATCGTGAAAATAGGTTTTGTTAACTAAACTACTTTTAAAAATTCTGTCGCCCTAAAAGGACGGATTTTTTTTATTTCAGGTTGGGTAGGCGGTTGTCATAAAGTTTGGAGTCTTTTATTTACATTTAAACCTAAGGTTTATTGCACACTAGACATCCATTTTGCGGTGTTATAAACCATAACCTCTCCGCACAATGATCGCAAGATAGGTGGTATCGAAGTTGGTTACTCCGAAGGGTGATGTGTTGATTAACAATTATACCATTCAAATTGTTATCGGAATAACAAGCGAGGCACCAAGACATATCATTAGCTACCGCATAAGTAAGAATGCGACAAAATCGCCTTCCCCTTAAAAATTGCGCTAGCAACCTAACGTTTTTATTCCGATAATAAACAAAATCTTCATCACCACTGGAGTACCCATCATCGGAAGTTGATGCCACGTTGCTGTCTAGAAGAAATATGATATAAAATTCAATGGCAATCACCCTTAGTAGTCTAAATCCCCTCTCTAAAATAATATATACTAGACTTAAAGGACAAATTCTGGAAAAATATTTTTTTGTCGACACACGAAAAATTTTCGAATCGGGACTTAGAAAAAATTTTGGTCATTTTTCAAATTTTTGTTTTACGAAAAAACTTTCTTAATAAAAATTGTTTATTTTGCTCTACCCAACATTTTTAGTTATTTGTCTTAATGTCCTATCTTAACTCCTAAACGACGAAAATTTTCGATTCGGGGCAAAGCCCTCTTTAGATCATAATATTATTTTTAAAAACATATTTTTTATCTCTGTACACATTTAAAAAAATATGTAAGAGGTATTTGCACACCTATAAAAATTATTATTTGAAAGTTTAAACAAGTATAGAAATCCTTAATCTGCGTTTGTTAATTTTATTATTTATAATTATGCTTATTAATTCTTTTTTATTGTGGATAACAAAAATATATTTATTTAATAAAGCTATTGATTAGTGGCTATCCCACAAATTGGTAGTACAAAATAACAATTGTAAAAATTTTGGTAATTTTTTTCTATTTTTCGTTTTACAAAAATATTTTTCTGTTTTAATTCGGTCAACATTTTTTAGTCATTTTTATTTTTCTGTATTAACCTTTTTTCAAATAAATATTTTTTTAAATGTGCAAATCTTATAATGTTTTAGAAATATAAGTTTTTCTAGGAATATTGTAGACCTACCTGTGACACATACAGAGATATACATGAAAAAATATTTTGAAAATGTGCAAATCTTATTAAAGGACTTGTTTTTATCGAATGCAAAGCTGATTCTATTTTGCCTGCCTTTGTATATTTTTTAATGGGACTTTTACCCATAAAACCCCAAACAGGTGTCAGGTCAGGTACCTGCGATACCTGGTCTTACAAAATTTTAAAACGTGGTATTTTATAAGGATTATAGCTTTTTTAAATGTTTTATCCAATTTTATCACTCTATATAAGTTTTCTATTTTTCCAATTCAAAACTTTTTATTTAAATTTTTTTATTTATCGCATTTTATATTTTTCGCATTAATACCGCTCAACACTTAGAGTATTTCTGACATATTTAAAGTTTTCCATCCTATATTTCAGCCATTTCTGATAACTTTATGAAAAATGCTATTTTGTAAAAAGTATCAGCTTACCGACTTCTAAAATATGCCGATCCAACTTTGCATGTTTTCTAAAAAAATAAAAAAATTCCCCCATTTCCCGGAACTTAAAAAAATTTTGGTCATTTTTCAAATTTTTGTTTTACGAAAAACTTTCTTAATAAAAATTGTTTATTTTGCTCTGTCAAACATTTTTAGTTATTTGTCTCAATGTCCTATCTTAACTCCTAAACGACGAAAATCTCGATTCAGGACATAGAAAAATTTTGGTCATTTTTCAAATTTTTGTTTTACGAAAAACTTTCTTAATAAAAATTGTTTATTTTGCTCTGCCAAATATTTTTAGTTATTTGTCTTAATATCCAAAATTTTCGATGCGGCACTTGGAAAAATTTTGGTCATTTTTCAAATTTTTGTTTTACGAAAAAACTTTCCTTATAAAAATTGTTTATTTTGCTCTACCCAACATTTTTAGTTATTTGTCTTAATGTCCTATCTTAACTCCTAAACGACGAAAATTTTCGATTCGGGTTGGTATTTGAACTTAAAAGAAATCGGAACACAGAAGCTTTCCTCTTACGCAACATTGAATAGAAGTTATCAGGCACCGTGGTGTTAACACTCCGAGGTGTAGTTAACAATTTTTTAATATTGGTGCCGTCGGTTTCCTTCGCTGCCGCTGGCTTCCTTGCCGGTTTAATAATGATATTTTCTATTATGCGCACTTTTGGTGATGACGGAGCCGGTGGCGGTGGTGGTGGAGGCACTTGTTTTTGAATGCGTCAGCTTCCTGCCGCAGTTTCACAGAAGCAACAAATGTGGACAAGGCCATTTCCACCTTGTCGTCTTCTTCCATCTCAACTGCGGCCTCTAAGTTGGGAAACGACTGGTCCCTCTCAATCTCCTCCCGCAAAAATTCTTGCGTAGCACTACCCAACCCCAAGGAATTTTGGCTGCACGACATATTGATTTAACACTTTTTTACAACCTTTAGCGACAAAAATCACTTACAGAATGAAGTCTTGACTGTCTGCGCCTTCTTTGTATCTACACACACACAAACATCCCTGCCACTGCCTTTACTGTGGTGGGGATGCGTGTGCGTAAAAGTTAAACATTCCCACCAATGCCCACTTTGTAAACATCCAGCCAAGACAACTTCTTTCAAGGACAATAACGTTCTGTGATTTTATGCTACTTTCTAAGTACAAAAATGTTTATTGCTCCGAGGGGTGCCGAAAATAAATTTTTAAATTCGGTCGCTGGAAAATAATTCGGGCCACATGATAAACAGTGCAAAACGAAAAAGCCCTCCTAGCAAAAACGCGGCATCTGGGAGCAAAAAGGCCGCAAACAGCCGCCCAAAACTTTCAACGATGCCTCTGTCGGCCCCTCAAGTCAGCCAGAATGGCTTAATGAAGTGCGATGTCCGAGTCGTCGGGCGAATTTGGCGGCAACGGCAAAAGATGCGGCCCAACTTTACCGCTCCCACCAAAACAAACAAAAGGAAATAAATGCTGTAGAGCAGAAAATGCTAAAAATAAAAGCCGAGTGGAAGAAACAAGAGGAGCTTCTTGTGAAATTAAAACGAGAGGCTGCTCTAGAACGACAAGATTTGTCGTTCTATCGAAAACTCGGCTTGCTGGGAGGGAAATAAACATTAAAAAACAAAAAGTGTGTGTGTGTTAGTGATATATTTAGAACATTTTTGATATATATTTTAATTTTATTTTTAGTTTATGTGTAGTAGGGTAGATTAGTTTTAGATTATATATATTTTTTTAATCGTTATTTAGTTTAGCTGTAGTTTTACTAAAGTAAATTATTTTTTTATCAGAACTTTAGTTTAGTTCTGGTTAGGGTTTTAGATTTTTTTTTAATTAGGTATGGTATGGTAGTTTTTAGATTGTATTTTTTATCGTAATTTTAATATTGGCACGGTAAAGTAGGTAGTTTTTAGATTGTATTTTTATCATTTTAGATCGTATTTTTAACAAAAATGTTTATTGTAAACCTAAATATAGCATTTGTATGTTTTTTGTGTGTTAAAATATCTTTTATCGTATTGTACGTTTTATTGTTTAATTTTAGTGTATGTACGTCTTATTTTCAGTGTTTTGTAAAAAAATTGTTTTCTTTTACCAAAAATGTTTTTGTAAACCAAAATATAACGTCACTGTTATTACGAAGGGGTCTATCTCGATTTTAACAACTATACCGTTGACACTTTAGATCGTAATTTTTAACAAAAATGTTTTTGTAAACCTACATACAGTGTGTCCAAAATTGGTAGGGAATGTATTGGGATATTGGAAACTAGAAGAGATAAAAAGACGGTTAAATGGGGAAAGTTATAGACCATTTAACCTTTAATTTAATGCGGTTTTGATGACGGCCGTATCTCGTTTGGTTTTTGAGTTATTTTGAAAAAACTAAAAATATGCATTTTAGAAAAAGTGCTGTAGTTTTTTTATTTCAAATAATTTTTGGAATCCATAAAAACATTGTTAGGGCAACTTTTTAAGAGGAATACATTCCTGTATTTAGATTTTAATTTTAACGTTTCGGTTTTAAGATATCATCATCAACTTTTGTTTTTCCTATGGCCGCCATTTTTCAAAGAGCGTTTTATTCCCTTTAAAATGATGTATAACACTTAATTAAAATTTTTTTGTTTTATGTCAAAAACATTAAAAACCATTTTTGGTCGAGTTGGCCATGACTGCCTCTAGAAACAATTGCGAAAATGTCGAAGTTGTCAAATATTCTCATTTAGTTACATATTTTATTGTGTTATTGGAAAATTGTGTTAAACGTATCCACAAACATGCCGGAAATTTTTTCAAACGAAGAAACATTTGACATGTTAGTTATTTATATTAAAAATCACAGAAATGCGGAGAATGCAGCAAACAATTATTTGGAAAGTTTTCCCGAAAGACATCAATCTGGGATAAAAATGTTCTCCACACTTACTACCAACCTACTTGCATATGGAAGTTTTGAAAACCTCGACCAAAAGAGTATCAAAAAAATAATGAAGCTCGAAATAGAAATATTCAAGAATATTTTGCCGATAATCCTACATTTTCTATACGAGTTGCAAACGGCGAACTTAACATTCCGAAGTCAACCATACATCACGTTTTAAAATTATCCCATTATCGCCCATAAACCCACCCTGTACAAGGGCAATGAGTGTTTCAAGAAGACTTCAATTTTGCCATTGATATCGTAATAAATGTGAAAAAACCCAATTTTTTTAGAAAAGCTTTATGGACGGACGAAAGTCATTTTACAAGATTGTGGCGTATTTAACAAACATAACCACCATTACTGAGCTGTAGAAAATCCCCAATTACAGGAAAACGTGGACTGCAAGTTCGATTTGGCTTAACGTATGGTGTGGAATTTATGGTAATAAAAACATATTAGTTATTGTTTTTATTTTTTATAATATATTTTTGGGCAAATCACTTTAATTGGGCCTTTATTTACGGCAGACACTGAATGGCCAAAGAAATCTTGAGATGCTGCAAAGCGAAATAATTCCAGCAATTAGGGAAGTAGTTCCACCAAAATGATTTTAACAATTTGTGGTTTCAATGGATGGATGTCCTGCTGCACAATTCTAGGGAGGGTGCACACATTTTATCGGAAACTTTTGGTGAGAAATTATCTCAAACAATGGGCCTGTTCGGTGGTCTGCTAGGTCTCAGACATCACCCTTTAGACTTTATTTATGGGGTTATTTGAAAAATGAAATATAAGAATTTGATCCTCCTGAAAATGTGCAAGTTCTTGAAGACCGTTTGCGGGATGTCTATTAAGTATAAACAGAAACACTCTTAACCGCGTTACAGAACTGTTTTAAAGAAGTGTCAAAAGTGCATTGAAAAACGGTGGATAGTAGGGTTTATATTTTTCAATTGTTAGTGCAAATTAAAAGAAGATAAGTTTGATTTTTGTATTGTTATAGGTTGAGTTAAACACAATAATATAAAAAAGTAAATATACTAATTTTGGTAGAAAGTACAGCTTTATATTATTATTATTAAATATTTTAATCTGTCATTACAAACAAAGTAAATCTCCGTCTTTGTTTGGGTACATAGGCTTTTTAAAAATCAAAAATAGTTTTTAACATAGTTTATTTTTAGGAATCAAATGGCAATTGTTTATAAAGCTATTTTCCTATGCAGTCATGGCCAACTTAGCAAAAATATTTTTTCCTTTTTGACATTAAACAAAAACATTTTAATAAAGTGTTGCACATCATTTTAAAGGGAAAAAAACGCTCTTTAAAAATGTGCAAAAACAAAATAGCGGCCATAAAGAGAAAACAAAAGTTGATGTATGATATCTTAAAACCGAAACGTTGAAATTAAAATCAAAATGCATGAATGTATTCGTCTTAAAAAGTTGTCCCTAACAATGTTTTTACAGATTCCAAAAATTATTTTAAATAAAAACTACAGCACTTTTTCAAAAACGCACATTTTCAGTTTTTTCAAAATAACTCAAAAACCAAACGAGATACATCCGTCGATTAAAACTGGCATTAGATTAAGCTTTAAATGGTCTATAACTTTCCCCATTTGACGCATCTTTCTATCTCTTATGGTTTCCAATATCCCAATCCATTGCCTACCAATTTTGGACACACTGCCACCGCATTTGTAAGCTTTTGTATGTTAAATATCTTTTATCGTATGTACGTTTTATTGTTTAATTTTAGTGTATGTACATCTTTGTTTAAAGGTTTGAAAAAATTTTGTTTTTTACCCTCAAAATGTTTATTGTAAACCTAAATATAGCATTTGTATGGTTTTGTGTGTGTAAAGTATCTTTTATCGTATTGGATTGTATAAACTTCATGCTGCTTGGCACTCTTCTGGAATAACATTTATAACAATACCATGGGCCTTTAGGATATTGAGTAAGGAATGTCATGAACGAAATTACCCAAAAGCAACACACGTTCTGGAATGTAGCAAAACAAATATTTTGCCTAATCAAATAGATGCGTTTCTGATTCCGCGATTTGCCCTATTTTTAAATCATTGTTTTTAATGTGGCGACATTTGTTCTTATCTATAAAAAGTCCCGGCAAGAATTATTGATGTTTTCGGAAGTCGATGTATGCCTACGTTTATGCCTGGATCGTACATTTAAGATGGCGTAGTTTCGCAGCACACAAACAATCTCAGAAATATTCGATTGTTGCTATGGTAAGTGTGTAAAAAAATGAGCAAAATACTCTGTTTTATAGTACAGACTGTCCTCGAATGGAGTTAACAAGAGGACAAATGGACCAAAAATTTCATTTTCCGAAAAAAAGTAATTCTTTATAAAAATTTTTGCCTTAAAAAAAATGGGATTCACGAAAAGAAAATGTTGATTTTGTATACAGGGTTCTGCAAAAACTTAAAAACATGATTTTTCTACAAGAGTAAACTACCTTTATTTTTCAATTTTTAAGCAAAATATTATTTAAAAAATGTATTTAGAATAGCATTTTAGAACTTATTAAGTCAGAGTATCAAAAGATTCATAAAACTGATTTTGAAGATATCAAAAATTAATTATTTTAAATTTTTATAATAAAATTGACCTAAAAACTTTTATAATTTGCTTTTCAAACATCTGCTTTCTCCAAATTCCTACAAAACACAATTTTTTACCTGTAAACGGCAGTTTTCGTCAAATTATGGATTTCAATAAAATTTTGTATTATTGTTTTTATCGATTACAAACATTATTCTAAATACATTTTTCTAATGACATTTTGCTAAAAAATGAAAAATACAGGTAGTTTACTCTTGGAGAAAAATCATGTTTTTTAAGTTTTTGCGAACCCTGTATACAAAATCAACATTTTCTCTTCGTGAATCCTATTTTTTTACAAGCAAAACTTTTATGAAGAATTACTTTTTTTTAAATAAAATGTTTGGTCCATTTGTCCTCTTGTTAACTCCATCTGTGGACAGTCTTTATGTAGATGTAGTTATGACCTAAAAAATTATTTATTTAAATTCTGCGCTAAAGCATAAAACTATTAGAATATTTATTTTACTGTTGTAATAAAAAGTATAAATGGGGATTGTATACTTTAAACTAGAGCCCCCTCAGTTCGTCTTTATACAGGATTTTTCCTAATTGTGGCAAGAAAATTTAAAATTGTATTCCTAAGCTATTTTATGAAACAAGTTCATATAAATATGGGTCCTCAAATTTTCGTTCTCAAGATACAAGGTGTTAAACTTTTAAAAAAACTTAAAAATTTCTAAAACACTTTTCTTAGTAAAATTTTTAGACTAGATATAAACGTTATTTAATTAAGTATTGTTGTTGTTGTTGTTACATAATTGCTAATAAGAAGTTATAACAACTTCATTATTAAAAGAAAAAATGCCCCAATGTTTCTTGTATGGTCCAGGAATTGCGTTTAACGGATTTTTTTTTCTCTGGAAAACCTAAACAAGATGGTAGGTATATTTTTATTTTTTTCCGAAAATTAAGCAGTTTCTAGAAACTGTAAAACCAACGTTCGTTAAACTTAACCAATAGAGAAATATTGCACAGTAAAATAAGACAAGGCACTAATAATACCGGCCCTATTTTGACATATGAGCTTGCGCAGATGCATACCCTAATAAGTGATATTGCCTGGCTATATATATCAGCCTAATAAAAAAGTAGATAATTTAAATAGAATATTTTTATTTTATATTTCACAGATATAAGGCCATCTATTTATTTAAAAGGCAAAACCATAGTTTTCAGAGAGTTCTAATAGGAGTCCCCTGCTGTCCAGGGTGAGTCAACGATAGCGCGGAGTAAGATATCTCTCTTATTATAAGAAATAGAAAAATATGTTAAATAAAGAAGTTGTTAGTACTGCTAAGAGGTACTTCATAAAATTATTTTTAGATGTACAGGGTGAGGCATAAACTCGTGGCAGATCAAACTTATAATTTTTTTTTAATGTGACACCTTATATATTATTGTATTTTTGGATTCCCGAAAATTCTAGATATATTTCATTTATGATATCCTATCCCTTAGTCTAACCGTTTTTGACTTAATTTAAATTTGAATATATAAAATTACGTTTTCAGGGTTAAATATAACGATCAATTTCTCTTATATGGAGTTTTCTAATATTTAATTGGGGTTGGTTTTCTTGTAACGAGGGACCTTTTTATAGTAGATTATGTTGATATTTTGGTAATAAATTAATACAGGGTGACCGAAAAAAAATTATTTAAAAAAATATCAAAAACAACATGAAAAGTCTATTTTTTTATAATGGAAGCCCCCAATTATTATAATTTTATCTTATTAAGCATTAAAAATAAGGGTAACTTTGTATCAGGTTGTCTATTCTTAAAATATGTAATTTTCGAAATATTGGCAAAAAACATTTTTCTATGGTCAAAACGGTATACGGCTCTCAAGTTTTGTTTAGTTGGCCATGGCGACGTGACGTAGCTTTGAAAATGTGCGGAATTTGACAGTTAGTAATTATTTTTAAAGTAAAACGTTGTTATTGTAAGTTTATATTCCAATTTACTTAAAATGAAATAGTTAAAAAACAAATTAATTGGTATGATCTTTGTTTACGTAAAAGATAGAGTATATATGTCACATAACCTACGACAAGGGAGAACATATGATTGACAGAATTAGGGGACGTACAGTGGCGCCTTTGCCATTAGGCTGAGTAGGCTGAAGCCTAGGGCGGCGGATTTTGGGGGGCGGCAAATAAATGGAAGTGAGGACCTTTTTTTTTTTTGTTTTTGGCTTTTCAAAATTTTTTCATGATGAATAATTTTGTTGGATTTGGAATTCTTTGTACCCACAATTGAAAGAAATGGAAGTGAGGGCCTTTTTTATTATTTTTTTTTTTGCTTCTTCTAAACTTTTTCAGATGGAAAAAGATGAGGAAATGGGCGGCGAAAATAAAATAGCCTACGGGCGGCAAGGCTGTAAGTGCGCCTCTGGGGACGTATGTCAAACCATTACACCGGGCATGTTATTTAACGTCAGAAAAATATTTTTAAAAGAATTGCCAAGTGTATTGAACAAGAAGGACATATTTTTGAACATTTATTAAGAAGAAACTAATTTAGTTACTTATTTTTTGTTACAAAATTAGCATATCAATTAATTTTCAGTGTAATTTTAGTGTTTATTTTTTAGTAATAATTTTAGAATTATATGGCGTTTATTATTACGTTTTTAGTGTGTTATGTTTATTAGTTAATTTACAAATTTAAATAATATTTGCACATTTTAGATTCATATTAGTCAAATTTCAAAGAATAGTAACATTTCTAAAGCTACGTCACGTCGCCATGGCCAACTAAACAAAACTTGAGAGCCGTATAATGTTTTGACCATAGGAAAATGCTTTTTGTCAATATTTTAAAAATTACAAATTTTCAGAATAGACAGCCTTATACAAAGTTACCCTTATTTTTAATACTTAATAAGATAAAATTATAATAATTGGGGGCTTCCACTTAAAACCAACCCCAATTAAATATTGGAAAACTCCATATAAGAAAAAATTGATCGTTATATTTAACCCTGAAAACGTAATTTCTGATATCAAATTTATATTAAGTCAAAAACAGTTATACTTAGGGATAGGATATTATACATGAAATATATCTAGAATTTTTCGGGAAAGCCAGAATATAGGGTGTTCCATTTAAAAAATAATAAGTTTGATCTGCCACGGGTTTATACCTCACCCTGTATATCTAAAAATAATTTTATGAAGTAGATCTTAGCCGTACTTACAACTTCTGTATTTAACATATTTTTCTATTTCTTATAATAAGCGAGATATCTTACTCCGCGCTATCGTTGACTCACCCTGTACCAATTTACATGATCTATTTTTTTTTAATGATCCTCTGGTTACTGAGACGTCGTATCACTACTTTTTTAAATGTTTTAGAGAATAAACGAAAACAGTGTAATATAGTACAATATATAAGAAAAACAATCTTATTTCGAAAGTGGGGATCTTTTTTCTCGAAAAATATGTTTTTGGTCTTCGAAATTTTCATGGTACGCCACTCCTCCCGGTCATTAACAATAAAAGGTGGCAGCCCTAGTTTTATTTCCTTTTTTCTTTAAGAGGCTGATTTACCTGCATTTTACAAAATGACGTTTTATTATTACATAAAAAATGTTAGAATTACCAAATTTGGTATGGAGGTTGTTTTTATGGATACCTAGAAGGGAAGCTAGTTAAGAGAGTAATTTGAAAAAAAAATTGTGCCCAATTTTAATAAAAAACAATATAATAACCACTTATCCCTATTCCCATTTCTATTTTAACTTTGTAGCCACGAAACTATATTTTTTATGGGATAGTTTTTTTCTTAAAACGAAATTTAAAAAAAATACATATTTTTCTGTAAAAGTCCAACCGCCTTCCTAAACTTCAAACAGTTTGTCAACAGCGCTGTGGGATAGGTGCCAAGGTCACATATTTTTTGTACGACCCAAAGCACGATGTATGGTACCGCGCAAACTCTGCCACTAATTAAGACTAAATTTATTGTTTTCCAGTAAACTTTGTATTACTGTTCATGTGAATAAAAATTAGCAATATGTCTAAAAAACATATTTAAAAAGCTTCCAAATCCAAATATTATACAGGGGATTCAAAAATCGATCACGAAACTTAAGGGGTGATTCTACTTGACAAAATAAAGGTAGAGCTTCATATAGTTTTTTTTCAAAATGTCATTCGTTTTCGAGTTACAAGCCGTCAAAGTTTAATTTTTATTTTGGTTTTTTCGTCATACTTATTGCATTTATTTTTTAACCAACCCAGTTGATATTTGACACTTTACCTAAAACTTAAAATTTATTTACATCATAACTTTTTATTTTGACAAATATCGCAAAGTTGGGAAGTCATTTTATAGACAATCAAGAACTTAAAAATAAGATACTCTTTATTAAAATCGATAATCTTCACCGTTTAGGCAACAATAGACATCAAAGTTTTCATCAAATTCAATCAAATTACCTACATACATACAGGGTGTCCAGTAACTTAACCGACAAACTTAGCCAAACAATTCTACAACAAAAAATAAGAATAAAACTTCATATAAATATATGTCCTAAACGTCTTAGTTTTTGAACTACGGGGTGTTAATAAAAATATATATATATTTTTTTAATATTTAACACATTGTAGTTCAAAAACTAAGACGTTTAGGACTATATGTATATAAAGTATTTTTTTATTTTCTGCTGTAGAATCGCCCCGTAAAGTTTCTCGGTTGAGTTACTGGTATGTATGTAGGTAATTTGATTAAAATTGATGAAAACTTTGTGTGTGTCTACTGGTGCCTAAACGAGGAGGTTTATCGACATTAATAAAGAGTACCTTATTTCTTAAGTTTTTGATTGTCTATAAAATGGCGCCTCCAGCTTTGCGGTATCTGTGAAAATAAAGTTATGATGTAAATAAATTTTAAGTTTTAGGTAAAGTGCTGTAAAAATCTTTTTAATTCCTAATTTACATACATACACACGCACACTCACCAAAATATACTAAATTATTGATTAAATAAATGTTGCTAGTGGAAAAAATATTAAGATAGTGGATGCTATATAAATAGGAGATTCTGTTGCTTTTTTGTTATTTTGATTGTGTTTTTATACATGTTTAGTAAGTAGTTTTCACTGTAGGATTTATTTATTTGACAATATAAATATTAAATTTTTTTCTACACATTTAGCCAATTCAAAAGGTTCATAGGCAATACGTAAAAAGAAGACGGTCTAAGGCGTATAGTACACTAACAGGAAGACATTAGACAAAGAATGCCGGCATATAAACATGGTAATGAATCTGTCCCACATTGTTCTTGCTTTAGTTGTCTATGAACCTTTTGAAGTGACAAAACATGTATGTTCGTGTATTTCTTATGTTTACTGAAAAGCAAATAAAAGTATATTTAAATTTATGTGTTATTTATTTACCTAAAACCTCTTCATGAAATAATTATCGTTACTTTTTTGTTAAAAATAATATTATTTCAATAACAAGTTGTTTTTTACTTTTTGCAATAAACGAAAAATTGCCAATAAGAGACATTTTAAAATTACTTATCTTTCTTATTTTGGCCTTAGTCTTAAATTTAAGAAAATCAGGCTTTTTCTACCCTAAATCCATAGCTTTTAAAATTAAACAAACATTTTTTAAATAATAAAACTTCTAAACAGAAAAAAAATACTAGTATTAAAAGTGGTATCTTTCGCTTATCGCTATATTGTAAAGTTCTCACCAGTTGAGAAGATGCCACGGCGTCACCAGTTCTGTCTCACTTTCAATTATTCTCTTTTTTGTTGCTCGCACACGTTGTAAACGACGCGTTTAGACAGCGATAGTTGATTGCCGTGTTTATTTGTATGACGCTTGTGGCACCTTTGTAACTGGTTTTTAGTCTAGGCGAAATAACCTTTGTGTTGTTTTGTAAATGCTTAAATTCAGTCAAAAACAAAGTGCATATCACAAATATTACCCAAAATCTAAAATGGCAAATTAGGTGAGCATAAACAATTTTTAAAATAATTTTCTCATAAATGTAATGAAAGTAAAGAATATTTGTGTCCAGTAATAATAAAAAAAAATTGAATGCTTGTTCGCTAATGGTTAAAGCACACTCGGTCTCTCACGGACCGATCAAATATTTTACATGCATTTTAAAAGAATGACCTTGAATGATATTTAAATACCATGTAAGATATTTGATTGGTCCTTGAGCGTACCGAAACCTGAGCGCCTAGTGTGCTTTGACTTTTATAAATCACGAAATAGTTAGTGCAAATCGGGTAGATCGGGTATTATCATAATCAGTCAGTTCACTTATAAGTAAAGTATGTGTAGAATGGCGAATGCGCAACCGAATGTAAGGGTTGGTAAAACATCAAGTCTTTAAAGGAATGCATATTATTTTGTATGATTAATAGATTAGAATACTTTTAATATCATAATAATTTGAAATAAAAAGATCATGTTTTTCAATCTATTATTTAAAATATTCTGAATTTACCATGTCTAGTTAGTTACTAACTAAAATTTCTTGGCTTTAAATTATAATGTATAGGCATCATATTTTACATTGCAAGTACAAAAAAGCCATAAACTAGCAAGCAAAATAAAATGGCGTTCAAAAAATTAGGAATATACGTTTTTAGTAATACAATCTTTTAAATTAAGCTACCTATCCAGTTTTTATTCTATATTTTATTTATTTTTTAAATGTTTATTCCTTTATTAAAAAAACACATATAAAAGGGGATTTATCAGTCTAAAAAGGGTTAGGCGATGTCTGGGATAATTTTCGCTAATCTAAATGAACAATTGGGCTTTAAAAGAAGTTTCTATTTAAAAATAAATACATAAGACATCATCAATGTCTATGTCATAAATAATCAGTAACCCCACATTCTTATAAACAAAATGAAGTTTTTTTTCTGAGAATGTAAGGTATATTTTTTTAAATAGTAAAATTATACATACCCAAATCTTATTTAGAAAAGTTTTGCAAGTTTATCTAAAACATTCTTATTTGGTGTTATTTTTGCTTATTTTATTATTGCCTTAGAATGGCACGCCTCTGGCAATCGAAATGCCCTCCGTCATTATATTATTTACAGTGTTGCCAACACAGAGGTATTTGTAAACAAAGGCAAATTATTTTGATTTTTTTCTTTGTCACACACGTTTGTGTTTTCATGTTTTGGTATTTTAATCATGGCAACAAAACAAACGGCATTTTAGCATTGAAAAAACAAGTAATGTTTGGTCTGTTGTGAATAGTCTAAGGCTTGTTCCCATAATTTAGAGTTATTGCATATCATGTTGACAGTACCATTAACCTTAAAAAAGGGGAAGACATTTTAGTAGTTTTTCTTTATTGTTTTGTGTTGTAGGGTTTTTTATAACACAATTATAGAAATACATTCGAAAAAGCAAGGTTTTAAGTATTTTTACTTCTAAAAACTTATCGATTTTGTGATCGACAGCCGTTTGGTTCGACGAACAGTTCCGAAGTTAAAATAAGGCCAAAATAAGGCACGACCTAAAACCGACATAAATAAATCCGGGCACTATACTTATTAGGGGAGTCCTTATCCTACCATGCATCTGCGCAAGCTCAGATGTCAAAATAAGGCCGATATTATTAATGCCTGGCCTTCTTTCACTGTGCAATAATTCTCTATCAGCTGGATTGGTTAAAAAATAAATGCAATATGGCAAAAAAACCAAAATAAAAATTGAACTTTGACGGTTTGTAACTCGAAAACGAATGACATTTTGAAAAAAAATTATATGAAGCTCTACTCTTATTTTGTCAAGTAGTTTTGTGTTCGATTTTTGAATCACCCTGCATAAAGCGTGTTTTCGGAAGTTGTTACTAATCAGGAAATTTTTTAAATAATAACTTTAGGAAAAAAAAGTGCCCCTTCATAAAAAGTCTGCTTGTTGGGAAACTAAAGTTGCACAAAAATGTATGTAAGTTGAATTTACAGGGTGGCTTCAAAAAGGATCTCGTTTTAAATTATAGTAATTGATTTTTATAAAGCAAACATTCTTTGATATATGCACCCTAAGCAGTAGTTACCAAATAAGAGGTGTAAAATGTTAACGTTTGTGACATATTGATACAAAAAAATGTTTTTGATTCATTTTAATGCAGTGTGTCCCAGGATAGGTGTTACAAGAGGCCAAATGGACCAAACATTTTTTAATTTTAAAACGCCTTTTTTTTTAACTGGTCACATGGTACAAAACTAATACATACAAAATTGTACTTTCATATCATCAAAAAGTAGTAACAGCTCGCAAAAACCGCAAGTCTTTATTTCTGATAATAACTAAGATGCCCTGCAATTGCAACAAAATCCATACACACCATACACAGGGTATTTCAAAATCACGAAACCCCTCGAAAAATAAAAACTTTGGGAAAAAGAAATTTAAAGTAATATTAAAAAAGATATGTATGTACATGGGCGTACCCAGGATTGGGGGGGAAGGCAGGCAAAGGAAAACTAATATTGTTGACAACCAAAAAAAAGTCTTCAAGTAACAGACTGTACAACTAAATTCTACTTACTTTACAGTGGTTACTTTTTTTAAATACAAAAATTTTGACAACCAAACAAAAATGTCTTCAGGTAAAAAGCGATCTAATAAAAGATAATATATATAAAATTCCTTAATTTAGATTAAGTATGTTAGAGTCCCATCCCTACTGGTAATGTTTTTATACAAATTTAGGGGGTCACCGGTGATATTTTGAATTTAGGGCTGCCCAAATTGACGTTACTGGATAATATAAAAAGAACATTATATAACTTTACTTTAATTACACTTTTAAAAAACAAAGATAGAAGATTAAAATTTGGGTTATTTGGTTAAAATTACATATGTTTAAAAGATAGAATTAGGTTGTAAAATTTGCTGACCCGCAAAGAATCTATAGGGTGGTCCAAATCATATTTTAGAAAAATTGTGCTAATACAAGAATAATTAAAATGATTTAAACCATAAAATGAATACCAAAACAGTTAAAGGCAATGTTTTTTATTTTTCTTTTGACCTTTTAATAAGTTTTGAGAGTTCAAGTTTTGGAACACACCTACAGGATGTGCTAAGTTAAAATTAAAATAAATATTAGTTATAACAAACTATTTATTTTAATATCTTGTAAATAATGTAACGGCCTAAAGATAAATATAATAAAATATCTTTTTTCGTAATTATTGAATTAGGGCAACTACATGGTGATTTAAAAATAGGGCTATTGACATATACAGCATGGTTCACCTCAAACGCCTCGGCCTGTAGTACAAAGAGAGTATTATTTTTTTAAATATTTTTAACAAGCATGTACGGGTCCTTTGGAAGCAAAATTTAAATTTTAATATATATGGAAAATATACCGGGTGCTCCGACAAAAAGAATCATATCAAACTTAGGGTTTTTTTAATAGAATACCCTGTATATTGGCCCATTTTTGGATTGTACGAATAAAAATATGGTAAGTTTTATTAGCAATCCCTATACCAAAAATGTAAGGTTTTTAAGATATTTGAGATTTTTAAAACAAATTATGACAAGAACAATATTTTAATATTTCCTACCTTACTTAAGCATGACTTTGTTTATTATGTTACATTGCTAGAATATTAACCGCGTCACCACATTTATTAAAAAAAAATCCAGAAACTATTATTTAATATTAGTTACATTGGAGTGAAAATTACTCGCTTATTTTAATTGGAACACCATGTATATTATTTCATTTTTAGATTTTAGGGACAAAAAAGGATAAGTTTTTTTACCTATTTCTATGCCGAAAATGTAAGGTTTTTCAGATATTTCGGGTTTTGAGTAATTTATTACAAAAACAAAACCTAATTTTTTGATACAGGGCAACTTTTTTAGTTTAAATGGAACCCCTGGTATATTTCTAAAAACCTTACAATATATACTTCTTAAAAAAATGTAAGCTAATTTTTTTATATATATACAGGGTGTTCGGAAAAAGCGTTAGGAAATTTTAAGGGGTCATTCCGCAATAAAAAATAATGTTAGTTAGTCCTTTGGCAAAATGTGGAAATCTCCTTGGTTACCAAGTTACAGGGGTTAAAAGTTCAATTTTTATTTTTGTTTTTTCGCCATAATGCATTTATTTTTTTAACCAATCTAGTTGACATTTGGCACACAAATAAAGCTTTGCAAATTCTAAAATTTAAAGATAAAAGTTTTGTTTAATCCGCCAGAGGGCACTTTACCTGAAACCTAAAATTTATTAACATCATAACTTTTTTATTTTTTCTAGGATATGATTCTGACCACCATGAGATTTGCGGGTCAGCAAACTTTAAAACCTAATTATGTCTTTTAAATATGTGTATTTTTACCCAAATAAACAAATTCCCATCTTTTATCTTTGTTTTTCAAAAGTGTATTTTAAGTAAAGTAATGTAAAGTGCTTATTTACATCATCCAGTGACGTCACTTTGGGCAGCCCTAAATTCAAAATATCATTGGTGACCCCCTAAATTTTTATAGAAATATTACCAATAGGGATGTGATTCTAACATACTTCAATCTTAAAGAATTTCACCGATGCCGGTTTCCAATGCAAATGGTGCAGGGTCCTTTAAATTTTTTATTTTATTTTACCTTCAACAGAATCGTTGATATTCCTTTTGAATTTTGGGGTATTTTAGGTGTTCTTTCTTAATTTTGTTTGAGTGGTATTAGAAGCTTAGAGGGGTTAATACCAAAGTTGTCCCATTCTTACATTATAACTTTTGGCGTGTACCGAACTAGAACAATTTAATAATAATAATAATTAATTAATTTTCGCCATGGTTAAGATTTTTCTTACGTATTGAACCTAGTAATCTATGTATAGTAAACTTTTTATTACTAAAAGTAATTTTTAAATAACACTAAAAAAATTAGAAAAATGTCATGTACTGCGGGATTTTATCTTCGTACTTTATTGATAAAAAAATAGTTTGTTAAAGTATTTTATTTATCATGATATTAAACACACACGTCGGCGTCGTGCCACTTTAAAAACCCTTATAGGTAATTTTTGTCAATGCGTGGGGATATAAAGTAGGACAACATTAAATTTGTTTATGTTTATATCGATAGTACGGTTCAAACGCAGCCCGTAAAATAATAATATTAAGTTTACTTAAATTTTTTTAGTCTTTAGCTCCTTTAATTAGTTATCACTTAAAATTTAAAAATTAAAACTTTTTCTTTTAAAGTGTATTTTTTAACTTTGTGTCGATACGACAGCCAGTGGATAAAATAATATTGAAATT
The DNA here is from genome assembly GCA_014170235.1 of Listronotus bonariensis. Lineage (NCBI taxonomy): Eukaryota > Metazoa > Arthropoda > Insecta > Coleoptera > Curculionidae > Listronotus > Listronotus bonariensis. The sequence continues at coordinate 74,813 of JACEGR010004325.1, forward strand.
TAATTTTGCATTTAAAATTTTAAATAACGTTTAAGACATACACATCGTGCCACTTTGATGCTTTCAATTAAGTTTTTGTGTGTTCAAAAGTAGCATGTAGAAATTAGACAAGTAAGGTATGACTCAGAACCTTTCACGATGCATTAGTCTCTCTTTGTCGTTGCTTTAGACCATCTTCTTTCGACGCATGGGATAGAAATTGCATATTTAATTAACTTGGGTTAAACACGCTATTTGTATATTATATCGCCCACCACTGGCTATGTATAGAAACTACTATACATAAAGTAGGTAACAATAAAAAATAGGTAAAAAAATATTTTTATATCTGGTAATCTAATATTTTCTTATAAATAATAATTTGCAATGTTGCTCCGGTAAAAGTATTCTGTCCAGTTTGGTAGCGTCCGCGGCGTATGACTCACAAATACGGGCCGGTAGACAAGGATAGAGGATCAATCGCCATTTCGAAAAGTGGCACAATTTGAAGAAATGGTCTGCGGGATGGCCGGGCATGCGCATACGCACTCCGAATGTCAAAATCGGCGGTATATTCAAAAACATTGATTTATTGAGTAAATATACATAAAACATTAATAAAAAGTGTAAAATGTGGTTTATACTGAAATTTATTAATATTTTATGACCAAATATTGGTAATTTAGTGCTAATGGTGTATTAAAATCTATTTGGTAGAAGACTATTTTTTTCTTAGATTGGAAAAGGTTAATGTGGAAAAATGTATAGGTATGTCTTGAAAACTAAACTTTTATTGCGAGATTACCTATTTAGCATAAAAAATGGTTCTAAATGTAAAAGAAGTGTATAATTTTAAGAAATATATGAAAATAGCATGCTTAAACATACCAACCAAAGAAATTTTAGATTTATGTTGATCCTATTTAGTTGAAAGGTATTATAGTCTATAAATTAATATTACCTACTTATACTAAGAAAAGCGTAGTAGGATTTCAGTTTCCATAGGCCACTGTGCTTGGTCCATTTTATTCGATATCTACATACTTGTTTTTTAGGTATGAGGAAGCAGATAAGATTTTAATATAAATTATATATAAATAATTAACAATGAAAATTTAAGTTTCCACATTACTGGGTACTTATTTTGAAATAAAATACTTTTGTAAAAGAAGCTTAATAATGCTCGTTATTGCAGAAAAAAATCCTAATCCTAAACATCTTTTTTCCACAAATTTTCAATATTAACAAAAATAAGTGTACTTTCCTCTTAATATAAATTTATATTTTTAAGATATTTCATATACCTACCACTGAAAACAATTAATATCGAATGGTAAAATTTTTCGTAAAATTAATAATAAGTTTGCCTTATGGTACGAACTTAAGTAGACACACTCTATATCTTGGTTTGTACCTTACTGGGTCAGTTATTAAGTTTTTTAAGTGTTTAGGCTTTAGGCCTTTTTATTTTTCGCTTTAGTATAATTTTTATCACTATTAATACTTTTTAAACTGATAATTTGTCTGACTTTTACAGTTCAAGCAAATTTTTAAATAGAGAGTGACGCACACAGAAATCCTCTATTGGTTCATTGTGCTTTTACCTTCAGCATTTTACAGATGTATATAAAATATTAATGTATATAATGTTTTGTTACATAATTAAATCCTAGATAGTGTTAATTTGTTTTATTAAAAAAAAAAAACAACGTAAATAATTTAAAAATAATTTATTAAAAACCCCATAAATTTCCACAAATTTTGTTTCAATAATTTATATCTATAACACAGGTCACACGTAAAATCAAACCGAATAAAACACAAAACAAATATACAGCCACAACAATCACAAAACATCAGCCATATTGAACATGTGAAAGTCAAGAGTTTTGACATTTATAACAGCCAATAGCAAGCCGGAAAAACAACCTCCCATGCGCATGACGAGTAATCCCGCTGTGTTAAGTTAACCATCAAACCGGTGAAAGTTCGCAAGATTTTAAACAAAAAAGTTATAAAAAATACATACTTTTAACCAAGCACGTGCTTTTAAACTGTAAGCAAGAATAAAATAAAACTTTGACGAGCTCTTTCGGTCGCTGAACACAATCACAAGTCGCAGGTGTGTGCCATTTTTAATTGGTGGGGGTAAATCTTTTTTCCACAAATTTTCAATATTAACAAAAATAAGTGTACTTTCCTCTTAATATAAATTTACTATTTTTAAGATATTTCATATACCTACCACTGAAAACAATTAATATCGAATGGTAAAATTTTTCGTAAAATTAATAATAAGTTTGCCTTATGGTACGAACTTAAGTAGACACACTCTATATCTTGGTTTGTACCTTACTGGGTCAGTTATTAAGTTTTTAAGTGTTTAGGCTTTAGGCCTTTTTATTTTTTCGCTTTAGTATAATTTTTATCACTATTAATACTTTTTAAACTGATAATTTGTCTGACTTTTACAGTTCAAGCAAATTTTTAAATAGAAGTGACGCACACAGAAATCCTCTATTGGTTCATTGTGCTTTTACCTTCAGCATTTTACAGATGTATATAAAATATTAATGTATATAATGTTTTGTTACATAATTAAATCCTAGATAGTGTTAATTTGTTTTATTAAAAAAAAAAAACAACGTAAATAATTTAAAAAATAATTTATTAAAAAACCCATAAATTTCTACAAATTTTGTTTCAATAATTTATATCTATAACACAGGTCACACGTAAAATCAAACCGAATAAAACACAAAACAAATATACAGCCACAACAATCACAAAACATCAGCCATATTGAACATGTGAAAGTCAAGAGTTTTGACATTTATAACAGCCAATAGCAAGCCGGAAAAACAACCTCCCATGCGCATGACGAGTAATCCGCTGTGTTAAGTTAACCATCAAACCGGTGAAAGTTCGCAAGATTTTAAACAAAAAAGTTATAAAAAATACATACTTTTAACCAAGCACGTGCTTTTAAACTGTAAGCAAGAATAAAATAAAACTTTGACGAGCTCTTTCGGTCGCTGAACACAATCTACAAGTCGCAGGTGTGTGCCATTTTTGGTTGGTGGGGGTAAATCAACTGTTTCTCTCCCCTTGCCCATTCTCTTTGCTCAGCACGCAGCCCCAGACACAGCCGCCGACAGGGTTGCAACATTTGGCAAAAGATGCATCGGCCGACAATTTATAAAAACCGGGCCGATCAGCTGATAGACCATGCTCTTAAAAACTAGAAAACAAAAAGCGAATTTCTGCGAGGTAACCATGTAAAATTGTATGTTTTAGTTACCGTGTAACTAGGTTTTTTTAACCTACCAACTTACTATGACGTAATAGTAACATTCTTCTTACCATAACTGGTAACTTTCCCCAGGTGGATAGTTTCAGTTCGTATATCTCTGTTCATCTTATTTATGTGCGAGAAAGTCGTCCAAACTGCAAATTAAAAGTGGTTTTCGGGTTTAGTTTAAAAACGTAACTTTTTTCCTGTTTTTGTTTAGTTTCGTTGAATCATGGATAAAATGACCGTTTTATTAAACAGTATTGAGGTCTGCCCCTAAGCTGAAACAAAATGGGCAAATCTCTTAAAAACAGATAAGTCTAAACTTGCTCTTGGGAGATATGTGCTCAAATATTTTTCGACATTAGTGGCCCCAAATTATCCCTGTATTTTATTTTTAAAATGATACAGCTTTAATAGAGCTTTTGTGCGACCAAGTTAAACAAAACCAAGCAACACCGACTTCACGGAAAGCCAATTAACTGTCATCCGACGATAAAAAATGGCGGCATCTCTTGTTTTCTGGTACAGTAGACAAGTATAGTGTTTTTGTCGGTTTTTCGTTTTCAACGGTTGTTTTTACCTTTTAATTGTTTTAAGTGGACATAAAGAACGTTTAAAATTGATTTTTACAACAGTGTATGTTTTATTTACCTTTTTTTCTTGTGATGTTTGTGTAGTGGTGTATCAACAAGTGGTTGTTTACATCCGTTTAAACCAGTTTTTCTAATTAAAACATTGTGTTATTACCTTTTTATTGGCCTAGTGAACTAAAAGGACCCTCTTAGTATAGTGTTTAGTGTTTTTTATGATTTTCTTTGCGATTTTTACACTCAAAAGACGACAGGTTATATACTAAATTTATAGTTAATTTCTGTTTTTAACAAATTATGAAGTTTTTTAAAATGCCGTACTCTTGTTGTGTGCCTCTTTGTAAGAGCACCAGTGCCAGTAAAGGCCCAACGGTTTCAGTTTTTTCTTTTCCCTTAAATGAAGATTTTTAAAACAAATGGATACATGCTATTCGTAGGGAGAATTTTATTCCAACAACACATTCTATAAGGTATAATTGATCCTAATTGTATTTTGTTTAAAAATATAAAGTTGTTTATGTTCTTAGTAGGTTTATAAGTTACATTTTCAAAGTGACGATATAGAACGCAGTACAAAATTTTATACTAATACAGGGGATATTTTAGATGTACCATTGAACAGGCCACGCTTAAAACCTTTTCATTTTTACTACTAAAAGTGTAACACAGAAGAAAAAATAGGTCACTGAATTAATCTTAAATTGTTAAATTGTCATTATTTTTACAATAAAAAATTTTATTCTAAAACAACGTATAACTTGCACTGGCAGTTTGGATCCAACTACTCTTATTTCTGCAAACGACAGGGGTGGATTATACTACCCTAACCATGACGTTGTGATATGTGCAGCTTATATGTATATGGCTATAGAAAAACTATTAACCAAAACATCAGTTTTTTAAGAGAACAGAACCATAGAGAAATTGTTACAGTTCTGTCTCTTAATAATATTAAGGGTGTAGATTAAAATTTATTTTTGGGACATAATTGTCAAAAACATGACACAATATATATAGTTAAAGAACTTTTTTTAAAATTTACAAATCTATTTTTAAAAAATTTTGCCAAACAAAAAAATTATGTTTCAACTTCCAAAAATAATATTATGCCTCAATTAAAGCGGATAAAATCTGGCAACAAAAAAGAATAAATAGTTCGCATAACATATTTTTAATGTTTATAAGTTAGTTTATAATATTAGTATTTATTTTCAGATGATACGCTCAAGTATGGTGAAAACAAATTTGGTGGGGTTGTGTGATTTGTAATCTGTTTTAAAGTACATTAGTTTGTCTAGCATTTTATTTTATTTTGTATAAACTTAAGATTGTTAAAACAATATTATTGTACATTTTTAATTATAGTACTAATTTGTATTTTTTGACGTTGTCATATCCTTTTGGATTATTATAGACAATAAAGTGAAATAAATAAATAAATACATATCAAGCTCAGAATGTATGTTAAATTTAATCATCTATTAAATTTTGTGAACATTGTAAGTAAAAACATAATGTGTATTTAATTGTAATGTTAAATGTACATTAATAATATATTCTACATTCGAAAATATTCGAACAAAACAGATAGAAATATAATGATAATATTTAAAAATTTTCTAGTCTACATGTTTAAAATAAAAGCAGTGTAAAATGTAATGCGAAAAAAAAATTTTTTTCTTTTCAGTTTTTGTTTAAAGACTAAAATTATTATTAACTGGATTATACACTGCGTCTGATAAAGTTGTAACCATATGGAAAACTTTTTTATTATTCATTTTGGGAAAAAAGTTCAGTCAATATGCAGTTATCAAATTTTATTATTTTTTTAAATCCTATATGTGATATGTCAAAAAATATAAATTTTGCTCCAACAGTAAAGTACCTTAGTTTTTAATATCAAAAAATTTTATTTAAAAAAGTAAAAAAAAAGACGTACAAATATGCAGTTATAGCAGTTTAGTATAAAAATTCCTTACATATAAATTATTATTACTTTTCTGGCAGGATACAATTTTAGCGTTTTTCACCAAATCTGAATGCTTATGCTTAATTGCTGTAATTTCATATTTGTACATGCTTATTAATTCTGAACAACTTTCTTTAATAGCACTTTCTGATTTTGTCAAAAATTAAGGTACTTTACTCTTGAGCAAAATTCTATTTTTAACATATCTCGTATAAGACTAAAGAAAATTAAAATTTAATAATTGCATATTAAGTTTTAGACCATGCAGAACTTTGCATAAAGATTCTTTTTCGAAAATGAATAATAAAAAGTTTTCCATATGGTTCCAACTTTATCAGACACACTGTATAATATGTAATATTTTACGATTAAATATCATAAGAAAATATTTTAATTACGATAAACATGCCCAATAACAAATATTTAAGTACTTAGGAACGACAGTTTATTATACACTACTTGACTAGTAGCGCCACCATATTGGATGTAGTTGATAGGCTTTCTGTGGAGTCGGTGTTGAACCAAGTAGATTTACTCAGTGGTAAGAAAATGGCGCAGCTCGCAAAAGTTGTCAAAGCATACTATGTATTGTATATGACGTCATGATACAAGGTAACCACAAGTATGTTGTGGTTACTTCACAGAAATTCGTTTAAGATGCAGCGTGTGTTGCCTATACCTCGGGGAATATTACGTCAAACGCAGTATCGATAGGGATGCAACGACATATCGATTATTTTCAAATAACGATAGTTCGGAACTCAAATATCGATATTTAACTTCTCAATAATAACAATATCAATTATTTTCGATATTCGTAGTAAATGGGACAAAATTAAAAACCCTTTTTGTTTTTACTTAAACTAGATTGATCCCCATTAAATTCGATGGGTTTTACACAGACTACAGTAAAAAGCACAAGCACGTGTAATTTGATTGACTTGAAGCGCTATAGACGGTCATGCAAAACCGTCACATTGGGGGGTCATGGTTAGTTCTGGTTCAACCAGAACCTTAGTTTAATAAATATACAATATAAAGTTATTTCAATTCTGTCGGCACCTTTGTTGTTCGGGGATCACAAAGGTTCCGACCGCACGTGCAGCATATCGTGAACTTTCAGTGTTACGGGGATTTAAAGAAGTAATTTGTTTTTGCGGTTCAAATATTTATATAGCAGGGGTTAAAAAATATTGGGATGAGTATTTCATTATTTTATAAATAAAAATTATTTACTAGAGATGTTGAATAAACGAATAATTGTTAAATTTATGTACTATTAATAAAATAAGCTTGTAAAGCATATTTTGGAGTGGTAAATTTAAATATATTAATTTTTTACCCATACATGCTTTTTTTTCTATATTGTAATAACATAGGAGACCACATGGTAAAAACAATGAGCCCATTTTTTTATAAAATAATATTTTTGCAGTATATTATGCCTCGTGAGTTGGTGCATATTTTAGAACTGAAAGAAACGGAAATATCAATAACGATTGTCTAAAAAGCCTTTAAAAACATCGCAAACTACACAAAAAAATTCAATATCAAATGTTAAATAGTACTTTTGAACATTCATTGTGTTTACCATATGGTCTTCATATTGCATTTAAACCTGAAATATTTTTACTTTATTGGAAATTTTACAACATGTGGAAATAAAACATCTTTTTCATGAAATCCAAATAGTAGTCACTAAATTTCAAAACAATTTAGCTACCTTCTATCGACATATAATAATATTAGACCTTTATAAGGACAGCACAATACAAAATTAATACAAAACAAAACAACAAATACAAAAATTATAAATTAATAACTAAAGAACGTACTTGCTTAAGTATTCAAATATGTCAAATTTAACAAATATAATCGGGACATTATAGGTGTTGTAAAATAGTAAGTTTGATATATTTTTTTGTTAGTTTTTAATTCTTGATTTGCAAATTTTAAAATGACATAGGTTTGCACTCTGGTATATAATAAAATTAAATAATTAGGAGGAAATTTTTGGCACGGGTAAATAAATGCTAAGTTTAAAAATACTGTTTTAAAGTATTGCCAACATTTTTGTTACAATAAATCTGTTTACATTTTTTAAAAACATATTTTCAAGGGTGGCAATAAATTCTATTATATTCCTGAAGGGCATATTTAAACTAGAATTAATTTTAGTTAATGACTTTAATTGATAAAATTTAGTTTCTAATGTGTCTAATGTGTTAAAGGTATTAAATTGCATACAAATTTGACATGCATGTTGTATCAAACATTTTTTAACAAATATCCCGTAACATACACCAACGCGTTACCTTCCACCGTTTTAAAATTTTGCTAATCAGTTCTGAATAACAAACTGTAATGCTTTTGATTTTTTCTTTCCAGAACAAATAATTCAAAAATCTTATTTTCTTTTGATGGCGATAATTTTGTTACAAGCCTGGCACACTGTTGTGTATTTTTTTTGCCTTGTAATGATAAATTTATTTCGTTCAGAATTTGAAACATATCTGCCATAAAAGACAGCCGGATCAACCATATTTTATCATGAAAATGGTCTTTTAAATTAAAGAAAATACCTGTAAAATAAGTTTGCAACTCAGCATTAGGCTCAAATAGCCTCGTCAAAGCTACCAGGAAATAACCATCAGTAGCGTTTTATGTTTGCTGCTATAATATAATAATAAGAACAAACGGAATTGTAATGGACTTGATTTAAAGACATTCATTATTTTAACAGCTTTATCCAGAATCAATTTCAGATTTGGCGTAATTTTCTTTATTGCAAGTGCTTGTCGCTATGAGTAGGCATTGGGTTACCCTAGGAACCCCCACTCCTGCCACTTTGGCTCCTCCCCTTTGACCCCCACCCCACCCTAGACTCCTCCCACTTGGCTCCTCTCTCTGGGATGGCTCGGACTGTCAACCGTCATCTGTCATCTGTCAAATGTCATCTGTCACCTGTCATATGTCAAAATCTCTGACGTCATATTTAGGAATCTTGTGTGACGCATTATTTAGGGCGTGGTCAATCTATCAAATGTCATCTGTCAAAAATCACGTGACCTTGAAAATGGCGCCTGTCATATTTCGCGAACCACGTGGTGTCTGCTTACGTGTATGAGATAAGGCATTACGCATGCGCGAAAAATGATGTCAATATAACCTAGAAATAAGGCGTTGATTGAAATGACATAACCTAAATTTATCAATCACCCACGTACCTGTTAGAGGCCCTTTCATCCTCCGAATGGAAACACTCGTCCTGATTTAAATCTACTCCACACTTTGAACATTAGACAAACATCAGTTTGCTGTTCATCTTCATCGGTAAAACCGGATGATATAGATCTTTTGGAGGGAGAATCTTACATTTGATCAAGCCTGCAATCTCTGTTAAATTTTGGGTTTTGTATTCGTTATCGCCGACAATAACTTCGGGGTGTTCTATTGGGAATTTGCCATGCTTGCAAACTCAAGGATAGAGGAAGCAAACGTCGGCGTATTGAATTTTTCAATACGCCGATTTCAAAATTAGGGTTAACGAAGGGTCTTCGAAGAGAGGATCATTTCTGTTAAATTTATAACAGTTGATACAGCCATGGTAGTAACAACCCTGAAACTCCGAACACCTCTTTTGTTTCGGCACAATAACCGTCAACCTTCATGCCATGTAAAACAACCTCTTGATCTTTAGCAGCATGTGTAATATTTATTTTCTTTGGTGTTCTTCCGATACCAGCCATTGAATTGCAATTTTGCTTTGCTTGTCTTTCCACCTATAACCGTTCTTCGGTATAATACCTATTGTATTAGGTTGAAGGAAATTTCTACGAAAAACTTTGTTGCAAGCACTTGCAATTGTAGTGGCTTCGGTAAAGGGGCAAACGTTAGAGGTCGTTATTAACTGTTCTCTAAATTTCAAACAGGCCTGGGTCAGAATCTCTACGTCTGATATGCAGTAGTCAACTAGCTCTTTTTGCATATTAAATATATCATTTTTATGTTCTTCATACCACTGCAAAAACTTTTTCCTGTCATCTGTTTTCATCGTATCAGGACTATAATAATCTATCGAGGGGAGAGGGCCAACGTAATTTTGATTGGAATTAGTATTAAGCAAATGGGGAAAATACCCCTTCTTCAACTCCTCCAACAAACCAAAGGCCTTGGGCAATTTTGACAGTTGTTGCAGGTCTTGCAGAAAATCTCACCACATGTGTGTTCTCTTTTGCCTTTAATCGTCTTAAGACAATTTTGGCAGTTTCTAATTTCACTGCATACAGACTTATTCTTTTCGTAGGACCCTTCTCTTAAATGGTTATTATAGCAACTCTCCCCTCGAAAGTTTCGTTTACAAATATCGCATTTAATCTTAATTGCGTCTTCCGCGCATTTTGGAGATTGTTGACACCCAGGACATGTTCCTCCACATCTGTGATCATTTTTATGATTGTACGGAACATGGCACTTTTCACAAAAGTAACTGCATGCAAAAGGCAGCAGTTAACGAAGTAATGACATTATAATGCCCCTCATGATGTAGGAGGTTTAACCGTTTCGTTGATTCGCTTGCTCCCTCAAAAATAACATCTCTTCCTTTAGAACCATACTTGTATACCACAATTTTAAATTCCTTTAGATGTTGTTGAAATAGCTGCAATTCCGGAATTCCAGCACCGTCCTCAGAAATATTGACTTGGGCCTCTTTCAACAGCTTAAGTGCTCTCTCTGTTTGAACCTTGCCATTGTACTCTTTCTGATTTTATTAAATTCAGGATCCTTTGCATACTTTGGCTATTGCAACCACCAAAGCACGAGGTAAACATAAATTGTCACGTGTTTTTAATTGCAATAATACCGTTTCTCTTACCACACATTCTTCCTCAAACGTATTATAATTTTTACCCTTCCCCCGACCAGCAGGAAGTCTAACCGTGGTGACTCCCAAGCAAAACGTCTCCGTATTTAGACCTGTCGAGTTTGACTGATAAACGCTGCTTATCACATCCCACACATCGTCATAATTTACCTCTGAGGCAGGTCTAAAACGGATCCATCCTTCACCGCGGTCAAACTCCTTACCACAAAAACTAAAACTGACCTGATCCGAAGGTTCAAGCCCCTCTGTAGCCCTATTAATGACTTGACAAATCGCATCACGAATCCAGCCGACTGGCTCAGTTCCCTCCGGCATCGGCACAGGTCTCAACTTAAACACTAAACTACGACCGGTAAGATTAAAACGACGAACTCTTTTAACGGCGTCTCTCAAAATTATAAACTTTTCCATTTTTTCTTAAAAGCTACAATTAAAAGTTTAGTATAAGTTCTATAAAACTTGAAAAATATTTAAAAATAGAACTTACCAAGAGAAATAAAGATGTATAAATTTAAGTGTTAGATCGCAACACGTCTGTTCACGACTACGGCTCAAAGATCAACTGAACAGGCAGCGCTTAGGCACCTCTATTTATAAACTCGGTTGACCTTGAAAAAGTAATAGCGTACGTTCAAAATCTAGTTGGGGTACGTTCAGAAACCATCTATTTATGTAAAATAATGAACTAAGAAAATTTCCTCGTCTCTGATTGGTCAAAAATAAAGTCTTAAAAATTTACTCGTCTCTGATTGGTTGAAAATACAGAGGTATGTTCAGTAAAAATATACTTGGTTAAACTGCTCTCTGATTGGTCAAAAATAAAGTCTTAAGAAAATTTCCGCGTCTCTAATTGGTTGAAATTACAAAGTTCAGAAAATACTATTTGGGTAAAAAATGCAAAGAGTAACTGTAACGCCACGAGATTGCGCTAATATCTACGCCTTAGGCCCACCGCTTAAGCGACTCACCCAGAGCCCTGGGATTAAACGAATCACCCAGAGCGCATCACCCAGAGCCCCAGGCTTAAGTCTAGGGTGCAGGGCCACAAGGCCTAACATGTTAGGTTTGATTAAAGGCTCTCTAAAGTCTTAAAAACAGCATCTCTGATTGGTTAAAATTACAAGTTGAGAAAATACTATTTAGGGTAAAAGAGCACGTTTAGAAACCAATTATTTTAACAAAATTTAGACCAATAAGAAGCGAGTACTTTTTGTTGTTGTTGTAATTTAGTTACATAAATACTTACGCGAAGGTGATAAATATTTTAACTACAAAGCTTGATGTAATCTGTAAAGAAAAATTCTGTTGTTATTTCCCCACCACTTTTACCCCACCAGCACTATATTAAGGGTTTACTCTAAGCTTTCATTTAGTTTCATTAGAACAACCGTCAAGACATGAAGTCCGAAGTTTTAGCTGCTATTCTCAGTACAATGGAGAATATGTTTATACAGTATAAATATTACGCATCGTGCTTGCCGGCTACCTTAATGTTTTATGAAATCGCTCAAAAATATAAAATAGATGTTCAACCAAAGTGTGGAATATTAAAATATGGTAATATTGAGACCTTACACTTTTGGAATGTTTTTGAAGATCAAATCTACGATCCAACAATTAAAGTGATGAAACACATGATGCCTGAATTGAATACCGCTGAATTTCAATATGCAAACGGATGTCTCTCAGATACCCCAGAAGAATGGCTAATGATAACAATGTTTAACAGTTTTAAAGAGACAAAGGAAACAAATCTTTATTTTTCGCAAGCGCCAATCCACGTGAAGGATCTTCGAAAGAAAATTCATAGAAATGTATCAAAACGTTTAAAATAAAATTATGTTGCCGTTATTCTTCAGTCTTAATCAGAACGTCAAAGTGAACAGTCATGCCACAAAACTGTTTTTGGGGAAAGCCTTGCCAGTGTTCCGACTGCAAACCGGACTTAGAAGACAAATGTGAAGTGTGTACCGATGGAAAACCATATAAAGTGGGTGGTATTCTTAGAATGGACCGTAAAGGAATCTCTGATTATTATTTTAAAACCTATTGCTTTGCATGTTATCAAGAGCATATTGGTCAATATGAACAAGCAGCTTTTGAACGGATGAAAGCCATAGTGGAAGCACAGACGAACCAGAGGACGTAGGCAGGGGGACATATCTTGTAAAATATTGTATTGCTTTTACACGTTATGATTAGGACATATCTTGTGAATTTTAAATAAACAATAAAAAATGTTACTAGTATATCGCCTTTTAATTTATCCGTTATGATTAGAACAGACCACGACATTATAGAGCAGTAATCATCTAGGCGGTTCGAATAACCGTAAAATTAACAGCTTAACCGACTGTTACGTTCATGTTACGTTCATGTTACGTTCATGTTACGTTCGTGTTACGTTGCTATAAATATCCAAGAATATAAGTAGAGAAGTCAGTATTATTCCTGACCTCAAGATGGCAGGTCGAAAGATTAAATTGTCTCTCTCGGCCATACCAAATAATGAGAATATACACTGAATTGTATCCGCAGTTGGTTTCTTGTGAAACATTTTTTTAAATATTAATACTAAATAGGAAAATTGCTTTTTAATGTTTCAAAAATTATTAGAGCATTACTCTACAATTGTTCTCGCCTTTCTAGGGCTTCATCAAAAGTACTTCGTATACTAAATTAGAAAGAGAAATATTCACAAACAGAACCATTGACACGTTTTTCCCAAAAGGTCTCATAAAATATTATTAGGGGTTTTTATTATGCGGCCCAGATGTGGTAATAAACTTTATTTATAATTGCGCATGAGTCTGCAGACATTGCTATTTGATCTTAGTCGTTTAAAAGTTCTGTACCTTGTCTGTCACATGATGTTTGAAATTTGCTAGTTGCCTTCATAGTGAAATATTAGATCTGTGTTGACGCTTTGCTTTTCATACCATGTGCAAATAGCTTGACATGTTTTAAGCATCTATAAATTGTGGTTTTGTTCTATCCTTGCTGATGCCTTGACTTACCATTTTGACATTATAGCTCTGTCAGCAATTCATACAACTTATACTATAGTCCCTGACGTATATCTAATTTTCTGCTTTGTCTTTATTGTTAACCAATAATAAATAATAAACCAATAGACTAGATAAGTTGGGCTGTAAACTGTGTCTGTAACAAGAGTAACCTAGGTAGATTATTAGTTAACAATAAAGACAAAACAGAAAAATTAGATATGTCAGGGGGGTTTATAAAGCTAATTGGCAGCAGACTGTAATGCGGAATATATTGGTCAAAGTGGAAGGAGCATAAAAACAGAATAACAAGAGCACAAAACATCAATTTAAAATGGTTTAAAAACACAGGCATTTCAACACATTGTATAGAACAAAACCACTTTATAGATCTTAATAATGTCAAACTACTCCATAGAGAAAACAAAGGTAAAAAATTAAATTTATATGAACAACTAGAAATTAAAAAATCACTTATAGACAATACAACTCTTTCTACTAATGATCAA